>NIPM01000054.1:831986-976316 GCA_002738285.1 Holacanthella duospinosa | reverse complement strand
GAATGGATTCTATTCTTGACGGAATTTCTTCTATTCCTGATTGAATTTGAATGAATAGAATTGAAGAAAATTAAGAATGAGGCCATAGTAGACTGACTACAAGTACTAACAACTTCTGACTCTCTGTTTCTGTCATTACCGCATTGGATTTTGAAATTAGAATTTCTACTTTTCTCTACTTCAGAGAGTGGAACTCTGCCAAAAAAAGATTTTTTTTATCCTTAGTCTCTCTCTTAATCAATAAATCAGGGACAAATTAAGTTTATGGAATCTCTAAAAATCCTCTCTTCATTGAATTCATTTAGATTTTATTGTGGAAACTCAATTCAGACTTCAAATGGTGAAAGTTTTTTTTTTTTTTTTTTTTTTAGTTTTTTTTTAGGAGGGTATTCTATCCATTCCTAATGGACCGTATGATTTGAACATAGATCTAAGAATTGATTTCAATATGGGCATTGATTTAGTCCCATTTCCTCTTCGGGTCATTTTCTCCGGCACATCAGTGAGAGAAAGTGATTTGTTGATGTCAGGATTCTTTTCTTATAATGTGATAGGATGTCGAGATTAAGTCCACTGTAGAAGTTGAAGAAAACTTACACCCATCATCCTCACATCCAAATGATCAATTCTTCCTATAAACTGAGCACAAACAACAAAAAAAATTTTTTTTTTTCAGTATAAGTAAAAATCATTTGTTCCGTGTTGTTAAGAGGCAAGATGAGCAGGGAAAGTGGAAAAATGATAATGGTAATGGTTTTCGAACTTAACTCTTTCTGCACACATTGAGCTAGCCTAAAAAAAAAAAAAAATCACTGGAAGAATCATTCAGCTGGATCAACACTCTTTGTCTGTTGAAATGAATGAGTGGGAAAAGTACCACTTTCACTAACTCTCTCTCTCTCTCTCTCTNCAACACTCTTTGTCTGTTGAAATGAATGAGTGGGAAAAGTACCACTTTCACTAACTCTCTCTCTCTCTCTCTCTCTCTATATGATCCATTTTCTCTTTAGCAAACCCTTAGCGTTAGCCTTAGTTTCAGTCTTAGCCTTAGCCTTAGCCTTAGTCTTAGTCTTAGTCTTAGTCTTAGTCTTAGTCTTAGTCTTAGACAAAATCAATCAGTGAAAATTGGAATGGAAAGTTTAAGTCTGAACTAAAAATGAAATAAATACTCTCCCTCTTTTTCTAACTTTCACTTAAAAGATNCAACACTCTTTGTCTGTTGAAATGAATGAGTGGGAAAAGTACCACTTTCACTAACTCTCTCTCTCTCTCTCTCTATATATATGATCCATTTTCTCTTTGGCAAACCCTTAGCGTTAGCCTTAGTTTCAGTCTTAGCCTTAGCCTTAGCCTTAGTCTTAGTCTTAGTCTTAGTCTTAGTCTTAGTCTTAGTCTTAGTCTTAGTCTTAGACAAAATCAATCAGTGAAAATTGTAATGGAAAGTTTAAGTCTGAACTAAAAATGAAATAAATACTCTCCCTCTTTTTCTAACTTTCACTTAAAAGATTTTTACTTTCTTTTCTACGACACTGTGAGAGATAATGTTTTGGAAAAGAAAATAAATGAGTAGGAGAAAGTCAATGAAATTGCTCTGGGCCATAATGCTTTTTTTTTGTTTTTTTTTTGGTGGCTTGAGTCACTCAGTTGGCTAATGGAGAGAAAGAGACGGTTGTTAAAAGGTATTGTTCTATTGGAGAAAGTTAGAGGCGTTGAGAATATGTATAGTGAATCAAATCGAAGGATAGAAAGAGATAGGAAATTTGAGTCTACTTTCTCCGTTCCTAAAAAAAAACCCTTGGAATTGAAGGAAGTAAGTTAGAGATGATGATGATCATAGCTTCATATTTTTGTGATGCAAAATAGTCTTTCTCTCAGGAGTTGGATGCATAATGTTCTTGAAATAGTGGGAGTGAATAGTTAGATTTTTCTTTACAAAAAAAAAAAAAAAAAAAAAAACAAAANTTTTTTTTAAAAAAAAAAAAAAAAAAAAAAAAAAACTAAAAACTTTCTCCAAGGGAAGGGACTCCGACATGGCGTTCGAACAAATTCTCTTCCTTTAGAACCGTGAAAGGTACATTTTTCAACGATAACTACAACCAAGCCTTCTTCCCAACGACATCCATAAAAGATTTACTAAAGAGGATTTTCTCCAGTTTCCCGTACTTTCTCTCACATAGTCAATGTCTAGCTCTAGCTCTAGCTCTAGCTCTAGGTGGATTTTATAATCTCCCTATGCTTTCACTGATTTCTAACTCACAGTGGCAGAAGAAAGTCTTTTATCTTACACACACACAAAAAAAAAATTCGAATTACAGCCAAAAAAAAAATCACAACCACATATGGGTCCCCGCTCGTTGGTAGTTTAACTCTTTTTTTTTAAACCCTTTTAACCAATAATTCTACTTTTAAGCACAAAACACACATGGGGTTGCCTTTAACTAATTTAGAACCTTTAGAACCTACTGATATCTTCTTAAAATCTCATTTTATATTTAAACCCTGTCATCCTCACTTCCAGGGTCACTCAACTTTTAGAATGACAAATTATTATAAAAGCTCGCTTATAATAATCTTTCCTAAACTTTTTTTTTTTCTTTTCAATCCCCATTGTATGATAATATTTTGTATTAAAAACTACTATCTCCAGGAACATCTTGATTCTTGACACTTGGATCATATATCATGTTAGCGATTTTTTTTTGTGAGTTTAACAGACAACGTCGTCTTTTCTAATGTAAATTGAAATTTTTTTTGGCAGTGAGAAGATGAGTGAAAGCATGCAGAACAAGGGAGTTCTTGTTGGAGTCATAATTTTATAAAATGGTTTATAGTACTGCTGGTAATAAAGCTTTATGTTCTTCCGGAGTTAAGGGTCTTTGTGATTGACATGATATGAGATTGATATGTTCAAACTCGCCTTCCTCAACATTTCATAATTTACTACTCGTTTTACGAGTCGTTAACAATACCCCGATCCATTTGTTTTCTCTTCTTCAAGTATTATATACTGAAGACTCTAAGGGATATCTTCTGACATAAGAAAATGGAAATGACTAGGGAGTGGTTTCATGGCAGTCTGCCTTCATTTATTGGTAATAATAACCTCATGGCACTTGGACCACTTTTACCAGTGAAGAAGAAGCTTTTAAAGAGACAATTTGGAAAACTTTTTCTGGAGTTAATTGCTAATATCTTTGGATATGACGGGGCGTTAATACTCTCCTAACTGGTACTTACTCATTTCATACTCTCTTTTCTATACTTTCTCTTACAAAAGAGCTTCAAACTTTATGAACACATTTAAACCTTGAGATTATTGGTCTGGGAGCATAATTACACTTTATGGGACATCTACTTAAATGGGAGACTTTACGTTCTTCACTCATTTACCAAAAGCTATATTCTAATAACCCTCATCACATTACTTTCTTTACTTTCTTTCAAGGTGTCTTGGTTACGAAAGAGAGTTGATTCTGTCCAACTACTCACTGTCGGAAATACCACTTACAGTACAGACTCCAGACATGGACTTCATTTCAGGTAAGATCAAAATCTAAACATTTTATATTATACAATGTAAGTAAACCTCAGATAAAACGAAACCCAAGAGACCGGAATATGTGGTTAGTGTAATAAAACCTCTAGGTTTAGTTTAACGGAAGTAAATTCCATGTAATACTTGTATGTGTAAGTGTAACCAGGACTGAAGAAAAGAGTTTAGTTTTAACTTTACAATTAGACTAGAATTAGGTGAGGTTTAACTATACTGATCAATTGTTATTGAATATAATTAAAGTGTCGTTCTGTTACTGATTAGTAATTACTCATTCACACCACATCTACTTTAATTTTATTCCACAGATATCCCAACAATTGGAGACTAGGGATCATGCAAGTGAGCAAAGTAGATGAAGGAGACTACGAGTGCCAGTTGTCAACACATCCCACAAAAGCTCTAGTTTTTCACTTGAGAGTAATCGGTAAGTGAGGGAAGTGGAATAAGTACTTGAAGAAATATAACAGTAGTGTTAGTAATCCCAGAGGAGATGAAATATGTTGATTTGTAACAAAGCAATTGGTAAACTCCAGTAAATGTAATGGTAATGTGAAACAGTTTGAACCATTCGGTACAGACTCATTCCTATTACTTTTTTTTTTTTTGGGTCCTTGTCTCCTCTCTTCATGCTTTCACCATGTAGAATGTAAATCCAAAAGGACCTTGTTTTCCATTAGAAAGGAACCACGAAGGGATAGACACATTTTGTGATTATACCCAATGACTTGAGTAGTATAAATATGTAAACCACGTCTGTTGGCCGGAGACAGAGACTTTGGAAATGAATCATATGGGAGTCATTTAAATTTCCTTTAGAATCGGAAGTTAGTGAAAGGAAAGGGACATTTGAAGTAAAAGCAGAGTGAAAGTCAATGAGAAAGTTTGGGTTAGAGGTACTAGTAGTTATTATTTTTTTTACTATTCTTACGTTATATAGCTCCCGCAGTACAAATCCTGGACGACAATGAACATGTGATCACAGAGAGACATTACAAAGTAGACTCTTCGCTTCATCTAACATGCAGAGCTTCACATCTTGACAAATCAGGGGACGTGGATGTACTTTCTTGGGTCAAAGGAGACCGAATACTTCCCGGAGGAGACTCTCGAATCAAAGTCAAGTAAGAAATAAACTTCTCTCTCTTTCACCGCACCATTTTCAAACTCAAAGTCCTTCATTCTTACTTTCACTTTCACTTTCCCAAATCCCTTTACATACCAACCTTTATGAAATTGACCTATTCTGAAGACCTAATACTTCTTGGAATGATCTCATTAAACCAATAGTCGTCATAAACTGAATAGACAAATCTAATCATAACATATATCATAGTACTAAAATACTTACTTCCACTTCTTTCTATTATTTCTATTTCATTGTCGTTCAGACAGTGGAAGAATCAGACAAATGGAGAAGCCAGCGCTTTCTTGTCTATTTTGTCCGTGAGGAAGGGAGACAGTGGGAGTTACTCATGCAGGACGTCCCAAGCTCAGAATACGGTCATTGTTCATGTGCTAAATGGTAATGGATTCTGACATTGGTCAATTATTATTTTGACAGGACAGATTTTTCATGTGTCCTGATCTCTCTTTTTTTTTTTTTTTTTTTTTTTTTTTTTTTTTTAAAAANCGGCCGTCCAGCATGAAAATTCTGCTCTGATGGGATGTCATCTAACTTCCTTTCTCCTACTTTACTCTATTTTCATGTCAAGACTATTGATTTGAGAGACTTGAGGATCCAAACCATTTGCATAGTGATCCATATAATATAAGACATTTGTTCTTCTTCACCCACGGTCTGTGCTCTGTCTCACCCTCAAACCCAGGCCACGTCTCTTGTTCCGTGACTCGATTTATTCTGGGAGTGACAAGCATTTGATGTGCTTTCTCTCCAACCACCACCACTGACACCATCACTTTCTCACCCACAATGTCTCATCAGCCCGTCACGTCAAGGGAAATAGGAAATGGAATGGAGAAAGATGATATTTTGATCCTTAAGATGATAAGTGCCTTATCCGGCAGTCCATCTTTGACTGTCAAATTCAAACAAATAATATACTTTCTCCATTTTCTTCCTTTGTAAGGGAAGGTGATACCCTTAGGAGAAAGGAAATGATCATTATTCCTCCCACTTTTCTCTCTCCTTTCATCCCTTAATTATGGAATCAAGTCTCCAACTGTCAAATGCCAAATCCAGGCATCACTTGTATAATTTATTCTTTTGATTCTTTATAAATTTTCACCATCCTCAACCGCCGTGTCAAATGAGCGACTTCCTCTCTGTTAATAAGAACCTATTCCCTAATTTTATATTATCCAATGAAACCATGTCAATACAGGGTAGTTAGTCCGGTTTTTACATACACTTTTTCCACTTTCACTCTAGCTTCTCCCAATGTACAATGGTAAAAAATTTTTAGACGATCTGACATTTTCGTCAATACTTCAAAAGCTTATGCACAAAGTTATCAAATTTTATCAAATAATATGATTTTTATTACCCTTCAGATTCCAATAAAGGAAAAAAAAAATCATTGAATTCGTGTATTTTAGGATTGAAGTGCTTTATTCCGTATAAAGCGAAATTGAAGCTAAGAATCTCTATTTGATTCCAGTGATAACATTGCAATAAAGCTTTAAATTCGTTCTATTGGATAAAAATAAAAATATAAAATCATTGATTTTTATTCTCGGATGTAATTTCAATTTAAATCCTTACTTGTTTTAATTGTTATTTAAAATCTGATTTGAATCCTTTTTCGAACCCTGATATAGATGTACCTGGTGCGTACAATTGAACCTCGTTTAANTTAAATTCGTTCTATTGGATAAAAATAAAAATATAAAATCATTGATTTTTATTCTCGGATGTAATTTCAATTTAAATCCTTACTTTTATGCTCGGTTTTAATTGTTATTTAAAATCTGATTTGAATCCTTTTTCGAACCCTGATATAGATGTACCTGGTGCGTACAATTGAACCTCGTTTAAAAAAATTTCAATTTTCTCTACTTTCATTTTTTTTGTTATAATAGTAGACAAAATACTATGTATATTTATTATTTAACAAATTGTATTTCAATTATGAAATCTTAATTCCAATGATGATTAGATAATTTAATGAGAATATGATCAACTTTGCGGCATAAGTTTCTAAATTTTAGACGAAATTGATGAATCGGCTAAATATTTTTCCCTTACTGTATGTCGAAGTTTATTGTTGATCAAAAAATACCTCATCCTCTTTTGAGCTACCCAAAAAGTGCTCATCAGTCCACCTAAACCTAAACCCTAAACCTAAAGCTAAACCTAGAAGATGTCTTTCTAGTATTCAAAAAAAAAGATTAACTACCCTGTAGTTACTAACAGAGGCTTGTGAGAATTTGAACTGAAATGAGTGTAGTAGATAGTAGTTAGTTAATTTAATTCTATTCAGGTTGTCTAATCAGAATATCTATTCTTAGTAAATGTCTCAATTCAGATGTTAAGTTCTTAGATGGAATATATAAGTGTGGAAAATGAAAATCCTTTTGTAAATGTTAAGGTCTTAAGAAGACAAGTAATTTATGTCAAGTCTTCTCTCTGATTCCAAGTACATGGATATGAAGATTTAAGATGAACTTTAAGTACCTTAATACTAGTTTCTCCTCCTCTTCTCGAGATATTCTTGTTGTGCCAGAACACGGGGAAAGGAAAAAAGTAATGTGTTATTCAGGCATCTTACATAAGTTATTGACTTCTAAGATTATAGTTATAACTCCTTAAGTCACATACACTCTCATCAGAGATATATGAAATAAAATACAGTCTTTGGATTTATAAAAAAAAAAAAAGTAATTTCTCACAATTTAATGTTGCTCAATTTCAAGTGCCACCAAACTTTTATTCCTTTCAGGTGAAACTGAAACTGAAACTGAAACTGAAACAGAAAATTTCAAACTCTTCTTCAGTAAAAAAAGTTTTGTGGAAAACTTTAACAAATATTTTAATGAAAATCAAACCTACTTTCGAATGATTGAAGTTGAACTTTTAATGGATCTCTTACGGCTCATCACAAATTCAATTTGTCAAGCGTAACCCTTACATTTAATCTAACTAGTGAAATAAATCATAAGGTTTTGAGGATACTGATCGCTAATAGTATCCAATGTAGCCGAGTGAAAAGAAGAGTGAAAGCTTAGAGAAAGTATAGAAGCTTAGTTATCTTGTTAAGTCTCTCAGATCTAACATGGTTTCTATTTCCAAGACCCCTTATTCACTTATCCTTGACATTTGGAATACATCGAATCTAACCTTACTCCCATCTCATTCGACACCATCTCTTCAATCCCTCTCTTTTCATGTATCTTACAAATTTTTTCTAATTTAGTCCCCACCCCAACCATCAACCAAGCCAAAAAATCCTCATCAAGAGGATCCAATCGGTCTCAGTTGGCCTTTTGGGTGAATTAGGAAGAAACGTAAGTAATGGGCTTTCTCAAGGGACCCAAGTGGAAGAGGATTTAAGTTGAAAACTTAAAATGGATAGATTAGCAGTCAGAAAAGAGAAAGTTTCTCGAATGGAAATGGAAAATACTAAAGGCTTAGAATCCTATTCACAACCATTTAGTTCTTTTTAAAGGAGATACGCATCAAATGTGTAAAGGAATGGATGAAAGCATTGTTAAGATGGGAGTGAAACTATAGTAAAAGTAGAATAACTTTTATTTTACGCCTACTTCCAATTTAACTTTCTTCTTTTGACTTTTGGAAAGAGAAAGTCAGTGTGGTATTGTTGAAGGGAAAAGAAGAGGATCACTATAAATTATATGCATATTCATCTTTTTCAGCTGTCTACATATGGACAGGTCAGAAGAAGAAAAAAAAAATCAATTTTTTACCAAAATTTATACATGGTGATCAAATTGGTAGACGGAATTACGAAGAAAGTGTTTATTAACCCATCAAAGTGTTAGTTATAATGTAAATTCCTCCTTTGAATTAAAAATAATAAAAATGAGTTAAAGTTTTCTTTAAATTTTGACCATACAATTGAGCCCGTTTATCTTTGTAATGTAATTTTTAAAGATTTGTGTCATTGTCAGTGTTAATTTCGTTTGTCAATTTCTTTTGACAGATGTAACGAGACTCTTGGTTCGAATGGTGTCCAAAGATTTTTCGATTTTGAACTGTCAATTCCAACCAACTCCTTATATCAAATCTGTAGGTTCATTTACTACTAGACTATAAGACGTAACCCTTATAGTATGTTACTTTGATCAGAAAAAAAAAATTGATATGGCTCACCAGGGAGAAGGAAATTGTAAAAAGCTACTGCTCATGTACAGTGCGTTCAAATTAATAACGTCAAAGACTACTATATTCTAACTGTAGAAACACAAGGAGTTCTTTAATATTGGTTTGTAAAATTGTTGTAAGATTCCAAAAGGAGTGCGTGTCATGATTTTGGTGAACCTGTAGTTCCACTTTCTCTTCCTGCTGTCATTCAGGAAACTAGCCACGTCAAACTCATAGAAAGAAAGCAAAAAAAAAAAGATTGAAAAAAAAAAAACCTAGAAAGACGATAAATCTCATAAAAATCCAGTAGAGAGAAGTGGGATGTTGTTTCTCTGAAGAATCAACCATAGTCAGTATTTTATATCTGCTTTCTCTAAAGCTTGACTTTCTCCACTTGAGACTTTCTCCTAGTTAGCATACATACACAAAAGAAAGGAAACATGGATTGACAAGTATTTGTGTCACTGGGTAAGCCATATCAATGAATTTCCCCCCAAGATCTGACAGAGCAAACGGGAGTTCTCTCTGACGACCAAACTATACTAGGATACAAAAAAAAAANTTCCCCCCAAGATCTGACAGAGCAAACGGGAGTTCTCTCTGACGACCAAACTATACTAGGATACAAAAAAAAAAAAAAACTTTCTCCAAAGTATATGCCATCATGGGAAAAAAAAATACGAAACCACTACCACTACTACTTTNCAAAAAAAAAACTTTCTCCAAAGTATATGCCATCATGGGAAAAAAAAATACGAAACCACTACCACTACTACTTTCAACTTTTTTTTTCTATTCAAAACAGAACATTCAATTTGTACAAGTACAAAGGGAGTAGAGAAAGTAGAATTTAGTGTTTATTTCCAATCGTAATTTTGATTTTGGAAAGAGAAAAAAAAAATCCTCCTTGATAGAAAATTAGGTTATTTCGGGATTTAAGTTAAATTATAAATAAAAAAACATTAGGACATCATACAGGAGACTCTAATTTTAATTTTGTTATTGTAAATATAATTTATAAAAAACGTTCTTTGTCAATAATAATTTAAGTTTTTTGTAAACAGTAAAATTATTTGATTTATAGATACACTATTGATTATTTTATTGGATTCAACTCACTGAAATAGAAAGTAAAAAGAGGAGGAGATTTTGTTTCAGGGTTCAAAAATAATTGAGGTCATTGAAGGAGTTGGTTGTATATATTTTATTGCCAATGGCTCTAGAAAATNTCAGGGTTCAAAAATAATTGAGGTCATTGAAGGAGTTGGTTGTATATATTTTATTGCCAATGGCTCTAGAAAATTCCAAGTCCTTAAAATCTTACAAGTATACCTATTCCCTACATTTTTATAAAAAGTTATGAAAAGTTGTATGTATGTATGTATGCATGTATATAATAAGAATATATTTGAAAAAGTGGATGATACAAAAGATAGCACTTAACCCTTAGTCTCCTGTGGNTCAGGGTTCAAAAATAATTGAGGTCATTGAAGGAGTTGGTTGTATATATTTTATTGCCAATGGCTCTAGAAAATCCCAAGTCCTTAAAATCTTACAAGTATACCTATTCCCTACATTTTTATAAAAAGTTATGAAAAGTTGTATGTATGTATGTATGTATGTATATAATAAGAATATATTTGAAAAAGTGGATGATACAAAAGATAGCACTTAACCCTTAGTCTCCTGTGGGACTTGACTTGAACAAGAAAAACTGAACCTGGAAAATTCATCTCATTTCATATAATGTTACAAGGATGGGAGAGAAAGTCTCAACTTTCTCTTTCCGTAACAAAAAAAAAAAAATTTCTTTTGTGTGATCCACCGCTTTTTGATCCAACCACTTGAGTTCATAAGATTTTATAGAAATCGTCTCTTCCGCTCAACTATTTCACTCCTTTCTAACCCAGAAATCCACAACAATGGAAAAAGATAACCAATATCTAATCAGTATTTACACTACTTCAGTCAAAAAAAAAAGTTACCTATTCAGAAAGAAAAGTAAGTTCCAATTGATCTTTTGAGATAAGGACTCTGTTCCGGACTTTTATATTCCAACTAAAAGTTGACCCAGAAAAAAAAAAAAAAAAAAAAAACCTACGACACTTTACAAAACCCTTATGTTTTTACGTTTTTTTTACGTACTTTTTCCATATGCTACACTTAGACTTTTACTTTTTCTTCTTCTTCTGACTACTGTAGTTTTCAACATCCAATTCTGCCATGTCCATGTCCCTTTCCTTAAGAGTCATTATTGGTCCAAACAGGAAACTCTTGCGAATAAAGTTCCCCACTTGGTCCACTGCGTCACACTGGGAGTTCAAGCATCTCCCACAGTGAGACCGTGTGTAACGGTCTTTGAGGAAAATCCAGAAGGCAAGTCGTAAAAACTGATGACCAAGGGACCCAGGTAGGCTATATTTTACGACTGGCGGAGACAGTCATTCTCAACTTTTTTTTTTGTTTTCTTCCTGCATTCACTTCAAATAGATGTATGACAAGAGCATAAGGCACTGCCATGCTCATTTCTGACCCCACAAAAAATACTTAATCAAAATTGAATTCCATTCAAAGAAAATGGAACGGAGACAAGTTATTATACATAACATATGAAGAAGAAGAAGAGAAAAAAAAAACAATTTTACTTTCTCTTTTTTCTAACGTTAGTGTTCGGATATGGAAAAGGAATAATAATCCANTACATATGAAGAAGAAGAAGAAAAAAAAAACAATTTTACTTTCTCTTTTTTCTAACGTTAGTGTTCGGATATGGAAAAGGAATAATAATCCAATTCGACAGAAGAAGAAGAAAAAAAAACGCTAGATTAAATCGCTCTGCTTCCGCTATCTAAATACCCTCGGGATTACATTCCCGATGAATTAGATTACTTTTTTTTTTGATATAATAACTGTTTTGGGTGTAATGAGTAAGTAGGAATTTACTAGTCAAAACAAATCCCATCTGAGTACTATGAGATTTTAGAAATAAAAATCTTAAAAAATTTACTTTTTCATGTGTATACAAAAACAAATTTTTAATACTCGATGGAGAGGAAATGAAAGTATAAAAGAAAGAATCGATTCCCGCAGAGTTTGTTCGAACTCGATAGAAACTGGTCGAAAGACTTATGAAGAAACAATTGTAATCCTTATGACGACTTTGGTTGGGTAGTTTGTCTTTGAAAGAGGATGTTAAAACAATAAATCAGTCCTATACATACATCTTTCTTCTGATCCCATTGGTTCTGGTGTTTTTGAAATCCGTTTTTTTTTCTTCTACTACTCCTACTGCCCAATTGACAGAGAAAAAGAAAGGTAACTTTCTTCATGAATTCATGCCAATTGGTATAAGATGACAATGTCAGTGGGATTGTAGGCGGATAGTCAGTCCAACCTTTCTTCTGTTTCCGTTGTTAGAGTAAAAAAAAATTTTATTATTTTTATTATATCCAGTATCACCAAAGTCTTGCCAGTGTGAAACCAAGTACAATTGGGTTACATTTCGCATCATGAACATTTTAAAAAGTCGTCGAGGTGTAAGAATTGGAAAAACAAATTTTGTATGCGGTTCCATGATTCGGTAAAGAAGAAAAAAAAAAGAAGAAAAAAAAATGAGAATATGAAATAGAGATTTTGAAGAAAGCTCATCTTTACCTTTGTTCTTTTGATTCCTTTTACAACAAAAAATTATTATTCCTCAGTTCCGCTTGTGTGAAAGCATGATGGGTGTGGATGCTTTCTTCGTAAAAAAAAAACCCGTATCCTATGAAACTGTTATAACATAAAGCATACATGGATTATGCCCTTGTCTCCCTGTCACAAAAATATCAAATGCTCACCACGTACCCTTGTACTTTTTTACTTTCTTCCTTCAAGAGGATCAGTGAATTTATACTTCTCAAGAGGTAGTTTAGTCCCCACTCCCCTTTTTCCTGCTACTTTCTCTTTTTTTTCGGTTTTTTCGTTTTTTTTCTTTTTTTTTTTTTTTTTTTTTTTTTTTTTTTTTATTCTNTAAATTTCTTTTCCCAAACTTTTCAAACTGTTTCTCTAAAGAAAAGCTCTGTCTTCGCATGTGTTGTGGACGTGAGCTTCCGTTTTCCATTGTCTCTATTCCGTAGAGAGATTTTTCCCAATCCATCTATTCTTCTTGCTTTTGAATTCTTAGCTACTACGAGAGGTATTGTGTTCTTAAAGAAGAAAATCCTTAAATCTTATTTCTTCAAAGGTGTTACCACTGTTCTAACTTATTTTTTAAAATTTTTACTTGTAGTTACATTCAAAATGAGTCTAGAATATCTATACTTTTTCAATTGTTCTTACATCTTACTTGGATTGTTGAAAAAGTTTAGTTTACTTGATCTGATCATCACAGTACTTCTTTATAAAAGACTTCTTTATACTTCTATAATAAAACGGAAGAGTTTCCAAAGATTTAATTTTAGTAGTAGTTGTTTAAGTGAAAGTTGTGACCTGACAGACAAGATTTCATAATCTTAAAGACTTTCTCTCATTTCAAAAAGTTTGTAACAAAGTCTTGAAACTTTGGGATTTTAGAAAAGAGCTAATAGATTAATATCACACTTTAAGTAAATTAAACTCATTTCTTTGATCACTGATTTTATTTCAATTTTAACGAAAAAAAAAAAAAAAAAAAGTTTCTAAAGAAAATTAGTGATTTGAATCATATTGTGTAATTATTTTCAGAACTTTACTTAATTACTAAAATTCTGAACATGATTCTGAGAATTGTTATCAAAATTTAAAAATAATTTGTAACAGCTCGGTTGAGTTCATCTATCTCAATTTCTGAGAAATAAAAAAAAAACCCTATGAAATGGAACCGGAGTTCGGAGAAAAAATGAAAGTTTTTTTTGAAAAAAAAAAAAAAATCTCAGCATTGAGTATGACTACGAAATGGTTTACTTTATTTTATTTTTCTTAGTGACGCAAAAAGCATGTAAATTTACATAATTCTAGGAACTAAAGACAGGAGAACTTTCTCTTATTATTTACAGTTACTTTTCTTTCATCAAAATCCAAGAAATGGCATCTGTGAAAACAAAAGAGTTTTTTTTTTAAATTGCAATATTGTTTATTGCTTTAAGAGAGGAAGAGAAAAAGAATCACTAAATTTATAACACTCTAGAGTGTCGGAATAACCTCATAGCTAAAATAGACTATTTTTATGATTTTATGTTCTCAATTTTAGNAAAAGAATCACTAAATTTATAACACTCTAGAGTGTCGGAATAACCTCATAGCTAAAATAGACTATTTTTATGATTTTATGTTCTCAATTTTAGCAATAACTTCTTCTGATTTCCGGTTTGAATATGGTAAACTTTGAGATAGTAATATGTAAGAACCAATGAGAAGCTTCTTCCTAACATATTTACCCTAAATCTGTAACAAAAAGTTCTTAGTAAGTTGGGGTGAACAGATTGGGTGGATTCTTACAAGAAAATATANTAACACTCTAGAGTGTCGGAATAACCTCATAGCTAAAATAGACTATTTTTATGATTTTATGTTCTCAATTTTAGTAATAACTTCTTCTGATTTCCGGTTTGAATATGGTAAACTTTGAGATAGTAATATGTAAGAACCAATGAGAACCTTCTTCCTAACATATTTCCCCTAAATCTGTAACAAAAAGTTCTTAGTAAGTTGGGGTGAACAGATTGGGTGGATTCTTACAAGAAAATATAAGCACCATTTTTAATTGTTTTTATCAAATTCAATTAATTCTACACAATCATGTCTACAGATGGCTGTACTAATTACTTACAAAACCTAGGAAGTTATGGAGAATAATTGATTTAATTTATTTTACAAAAGCTTTTTTTTTTATCAGTAGAGACTTTGCACAGTTGAATTTTTATCAGCAATAGAAAATAATTAAAAAGTTTTTTTTTTTGAAGCAGATATACACCCCAACCAGTAATTTTGTCACCACTGAAAGTTACTTTTGACCTAAATAACTCTTTCCTGTGGAGAAAGTATGGTACCATAAATAATTATTGTTAATTGAACTCAAAAAATCAAATAATCATTTACCAAACTAATTTTCAATCATTTCTTTCGGTATCGGTACCACTCCACTGTCAATTACATAAGACACGTTATGCTAAGGTTGTAAATCAGGTTATTCGTTTCATTCCATCTACTGGAGAAGTGAGTGTTTCCAATGAAGATTCTGCAATTGGTTTAACATCTACCATCCTTGTTAGATCATGAAGAATAACATAATATTCTGGTTCCGATTGATATACTAGATAAAAACGANCATCTACCATCCTTGTTAGATCATGAAGAATAACATAATATTCTGGTTCCGATTGATATACTAGATAAAAACGACCCATATTATCAACATCGTCAATGGAAACATACATTACATCATCGTTACAATTTAACAACAAAAACTGAAGAAGAAGTATGTATTGAGTATAAGATGTTGAAAATAGAATTNCATCATCGTTACAATTTAACAACAAAAACTGAAGAAGAAGTATGTATTGAGTATAAGATGTTGAAAATAGAATTTTTAGAACAGGTGGAATATAAATAATATTCCTAAGAAGAAATGTTTCTATTCATTTGGAGTTCATTATTTGGACAACTTTAGACACTCAAACATACTCAAGCTACTCATTTGAGCATCGTACTGCAACTCTTCCAAACCAGCTACCATCAAAATCAACTTTTTAGTTCTAAAACTCAAGTAATAACAATAATTATTCTAGAAGTATTTACATTAAATAAACCATGCTTCTTCGAGTTTAACTGTTTATTTTATCCAAATATTTTGACAATAAATTCGTGTATGTATGTATGTAGGACTGTAGTTATTCGACAAATGAAGCTATACACACAACATTCAAAACAATGTCAAAACCATTTTATGTAATAAGTACTGTAGTTATCTAACAAATTAGGTAAGTTGTAGTGAATTTTGACTGTATTTTTCTCATTATGAAAAGAAAAAAGCATCAAGAAATGAACTGAATTTTATCTTAACAAATTGTTTTGCGTTTAGCTAATGGGAACTTTCTCCAACTTTCTCTTTTCTTCCAAGTCGACGATGTTAGTTTTCAGTTTCCTTCATTAATTCGCTCCAAAAAACTTGAAAATAACGTCACTTGTAAAAAAAAACAAAAATAAAACCTGCGAAATTCTAAGGATTACGTAAGAAGAAAATAAAATATCTCAAAACAAAAACTATTTACTGTAAAAACATTGTTAACAACTTTCTATTTTTGGTGTTAATTACGATTTTTTCATTTAACAAAAGTAAAAAGCCTTAAACATTATTGAGAAACTGATGACTAGAAGTTTAGTAATTTTACATTTATCAGTACTAGACAATTTCCTCATCTAATAAAAATTTTATGGAAAGTTCTAGTAAGAAAGTTCATTGGAAATAAGCTCTCCAAGTCCTGTGAATAAAAATTGGATAGAAAATAAGTAAAAAAAAAGAAAGTAAATAGCATCAATTAATCTCAATTCAGTGGCTGTAGTTTCTGGTTAGAGACTTTTTATATGCTGAGCTAGAGCTTTCTAACCTAGAAACTTTTAGTCAACTTGAGAGAACAATGGAAGGTTTGGACATAAACAAAAGGAACGGGATTGGCTAACTGATGAGACTCATTTGGGAAAAGAATGACTTTAATGAAGTGGTCTAGAATTTAGTCATTCATAATCAACTCACGCGAGGTAGGAACTATGTCAAGTTGCCAACTGAGAATTAAGACAATCTCCTCCCCACTCACTATCTACTCCATCTTTATATACCAGTCATCCATTTTAGTCACACCTTTCTAATAAATTTTAATAAACACTAGACTAATATTAATAGGAAAATTCCCCACATTCAGATTCCTTTTTTCCAAACTCAATTCCCTTAAGATTTACTTCAAAACCGTAGTTTTAAGATTTACTTCAAAACTGTCGTTTTATAACGGGTGCAGCGAAAAAAAAGGNATTTACTTCAAAACCGTAGTTTTAAGATTTACTTCAAAACTGTCGTTTTATAACGGGTGCAGCGAAAAAAAAGGAACTGACGTAAATTGAGAATTTACTTTTACTAATCGCGCGAATTTCATATTAGTAGTATTTTTTTTGGATTAAGCGGGATTTTGTATTGTGGAAAACGGGTTTCCTAATTTCCCTAGTAATACCACTGAGGAAATGACAGCATCACAACAAGAAGTTCTTAGAATTCGTTTCGGACGACTGATTGAATCCAACCCGGGTGTTACGAAATTGGAGGTTGTTAAACATTTTCAACTGGAAAATATTCGTAAGCAAACAATTTATAGGATAACCAAAAGGGTTGAAAATGGAATCCCAATGGAAAAAAAAAGTTGGTTCCGGCAAAAAGCCCAAAATTACGACGAAAGAGAAAGTCCGTAAGCTGGAAAAGCTTTTTGAAGAAAGCGACAAGATTAGTCAACGGGACGCAGCAAAAAAATTCAAATGCAGTCATCNGGAAAAGCTTTTTGAAGAAAGCGACAAGATTAGTCAACGGGACGCAGCAAAAAAATTCAAATGCAGTCATCGACTCAAAAACCTCATTTGTCCTGAAATCTAACCTTGGGTTTGTATTACAAACCTAAATTAATCAACTAATCTCCTGGTAACTGGTGAATAAAGTTAAGACATTGCAAAAACTTGCAGGTGGAACTGAATCCGTAGGTGCGGAAAGTAAATGGGTCTTCGTTGAGCAGGTTGACACGGGTTAAATAATTAATTTTTTAATAAATTATAAAAATACAACTACATACAATATAAATACAACCCTTTCCTTACTTTTTAGAATAATTTCAAACTAATCCTAATTTTGAACCCAACTCAATTCCATCAGAAACAAATCTTTTTTTTTTTCAAGGACAGAAATAACTGTTTTTTTTAAGACTAAATTATAAAGACGGAAGCTATAAGAAGTCTAGACTTGATAGTATATCATAGGACTATAATTTTCAATTGACTTCCTCTGAAAAGTGAAAATCCTTCTCTTGAGAAATCTATTGGTCGTATAAAGCCAGTCTTCTCCATCTTTATGATTAAACCTGCTGACGCTGTAGAGAAAGTAACCGAAACAATGAGATTTCACAGAGTTTCTTAGAAATTGTACGTGGTGAGAAAAGCTCCTTTTCTTACAAGAACTTTAACCCTCATTTTCCCAAAGGTAGGAAAATTGTGTAATCAAACGAAGGCATGACTTGCTCTCAAAACGACTAAATTTTGAAATATATATATATACTTTCACTAGAATGTTCAATTTTTTTGAGAGAGAGAGAGGAGAAAAAAGAGAGAAAGCTTTCTCTTATATTTTCTACTACCGGACTTATTTTTTTAGGTGATATTGTCAAAAAAGTGTAAAGAAAGTTGAAGAATGAGTTTCTTGAGTAAGGGTTTGAATACAATTGGATGAAGAAGAGTCTCATTGAAATCAGTCTATGAGTCTCATCCAGATTACTTTCTCTGATTAGGAGACACAAACCTATCAAAAATACTCTACAGAAGTGTACAAGTTTAGAGTTTAGAGTTTAAGGCAGCTGGTTCCATTTGGATTTTTCTTTTCTTTTTCTATTTTAACTAGGTCATTGAAGTAAGAAAAATCTGAAGTGATAGGAATAGATAGTGAAGTTGATGATATAATTAGAGATACACATTTCCTTTCCAACCTTATGGGAAATCTCTAAAAAAGAGGACAAGAAAAAGCAGAGGCCATTTGCAAGTGAAAGTGCCTGTTTCTCAACAAATAGTTTTCATTCGTCTTAATTAAATAGACAAAAAAAAAGAGTTGAAAATGTGTCACTGTCACATCTTTACTTCTTCTAGAATGCTCAAATTCTCATTTTCATTCAAAGAAGAAAAAAGAGAAAACTCGCAGAGAAAGGAGGGTTAAAACTCTAGAGAACAAAAAAAAAAAAAAGCACCATAAAGAACGAAATAATACAATGGTATTTTTTTATATTATTATTACTAACCATTGTTTCTTTTTACGGTTGCAATTGCAAAGCGACTCCTTTTAGTGAATATTTTTTTATTTTCTTTCTTAGGTTATAACGAGAACCACATCCTTATAGTATCTTAGCTCCGCACCCATCTGTCAGTTTACAGTCAGTCCCACCAACCTAACAAACCTAACTAACCAGTAATAAAAAAAAATTATTATTTTTTTTTTGCCAAAAATTATGAGTCTAGAGCTTTCCTGATTGAGCATTATCATCAAAATTTATAAAAATTATTGGCCCTGAGGTTGATTTATGGAGTTTGGTTTTGGTTGAGAGAGACTAAATTTGATGATAGTGTGCCATGTGCCATGAGGTTAGGGTTTTGTTGGAAGGAAATCCAAGGCGCCTTGGTTTAAAAGTGAAAGTGAAGAAAATAGGAAGTGTCCTCAAGAGGAAGCTCATAAATCGAGAAGAATCCGATTTCGAAAGAGAAAAAAAAAACAGGTGAAAACTGTGAGACTGAGAAAGTTTTTTTTTTTTTTTTTTTTTTTGGATTCCAAGCGGATGTATCCTGTTACCTTAGAGTGAGACTCAAGGATTGAAAAGGACTTACAAAGTTGAATTTTTTTTTACAACTTTGAATTTGTAAGAATTATAGGATTTTAGGTTCTTTTTTTTCTACTAACTGAGAATCACTTATTTTTTTCTAAAGAAACACGACTCAGATTCCATTGGCCTAGTTTTCTACTCCCCCTTGTCTCTATTCTTATAACTGTCCACATGCATGAAGGTGGAGTAAATTTACCGGACATCAGGGATTTAATTTTCCCTCAAGTTTTTACTACTTTACTAGAGTCACACATGGAGAATAAAACGAAAACTAAAAGATAGGTTTTTTTTTTTTTTAAAGAAANTCTCTTGCCAAAGAGTCACACATGGAGAATAAAACGAAAACTAAAAGATAGGTTTTTTTTTTTTAAAGAAAAAATAGTCTGTAAAGTTGTTCTTAAGAGCAGGTATATTTCGTCAAATGTATATTTTTCATCGTCTTCGAAGACTCTATTGAAGAGAAAGGACGAGGTGGTATAAAAATTTCATAGCCTCTTTCACTATTTTATATCCACTTAAATAGAAAAGTCTTACTATCGGAAAAAACACTCCTGGACTTCCCACAGTGTTGACTTGTTCCTAACCCGGATATTACCATCATATAAAACCAATTTGGAAATTCATATTATAAAAACCAAAGATACAACCTGCTCTACTTCAACTTACAGTATGAGATACGCTATGGAATGTAAGTAGTTCAAACACAAGGCTTTTTCATTAAGACCAACTACTAATCAACTTAATTAAATCCATTCCTTTCACTACTGGTTACAAAACCATAAGTAATTTTTTTTTTCTTTTTAAGAAATCAGAACATGAAATGAGAAAACTACACCACCTACCGGCTTTCACTTTATTTCTAAACTTTCTCTTTATGTTTCAAGGTGACGACGGAGTTCATAGTTTACATAAAGAAGGAGCAGAGTGTGCAATAACCCGGGGCATTCATATTCAAATCCCCCTTCCCAGGACAATCAGGGTTATAGGGGTTATGGGGATATTGGTCTTGTTTGGGGCGAATTGGGACACTACTGATCAGGTTTCTGCGGTAAAACAAAAAAAAATTAATACAGTAGAAAATTGACGAGAATGGATCAAAATTATATTTAATTGTTAACCCAGATTTTTTATTATTTTCGACAAAGTAAATTCAGATATAACCAGCTGAATTCACTAAACTGACTAGTTTACTTTTGAATGAGGAGGGAAAAAAGAATCCCAATTCCCGGTTAATAAAGTGAAATACAAATTTGAATCTTCCCGCCCATTAATTTCAATAACCTCCAATAACCCATATCCCTCTGAGATATTGAAATTTTAGGGGGTTTCAAATAGGGGGTTTAACCCCCAAAAACCCTGATTAACCCATCCCATCAATATCTCCCTTGCACACCCTGAAGGAGACTGAGAATTTTTATACAATAAAAGTGAAAGTACTAACGAAAGTAGTAAGTTTACTAATAGTAAATAACATTTGCCAATAATTTTTAGAATGAAGAATTGAACAATGGGGGAAAAAATTGTAAGTAACTCAAGGTTTTGTATTTCCTATTTTCTAATAGTAAAAGCCTAAAATGGATTGATTATTGAGGAGGTATTTTGTACAAAAATTCAATTTTCCAGAGTTCATTTGAATTTGGAGCACTTTCATCGCAATGGGTGATTTGGATTCTTTCTCCTTTTCTATAATAAAATAAATTAAGAAAAAAAAAGTTGTAAAATAAGTAAAAATTGTGAAATTTTTTTGAAATTTTAAATTTAAAGGTACCCTTGGCCAATGAGACATCCAATTCCATTAAATAGAACAAAAGTATTCTCAACTTTAGCAGGATCAGGCATAAAATTCCAATCTAAAGGTATATAGTTTTTTCCGGTTCCTTCTTCATAATTTGCTTCTTTAGTAAGTTCATTGTCCTTAATTTGTTCATTCCGAATGATTTGTAATGGAAGTCCACCTTTAATTAAAAGTTTTTTTTTTTGTTAATTTTGATTGATTATTATGAACATTTAGTAGTAAATTTGTTAATTTATAACCTTGGATTCTTGATTTGACTTTCCAATGTTGAATAACTTCATCATGCCATTCATCTGTAATAACTTGATATGGGCGTGGTCCTTTTCGGGTTGCAGTTAATACCTTAATAAATTATTAATTTTTTTTTATGAAAATTAATTAGTAGTCAGTTAAATTTTCTTACAGTTCCATCATTGACGTTGATAATTTTATAGAATCCATCTCTCACAACTGTTTCAGCATGAAGACTTTGAATCCTTTGAATAAGAGAAAATACTTGAATAATACAAAGTAAGGTGATTGGAATAGAATGCTTTCTGCTCAACATTGTTCCACAGTTAGTGTAGAAATTGTGGAATAATTATCAAGTAAATCATTGGAAAATCCTTAAGTAGGAATTGGTTATCTGTAAATTTTTATATAATCATTTTAAATCTCAAAGTAATTAGAACCAAACCAAACGTATCAAACAAAAAATCATGTTTTTTTTTAATTAATTACAAAGCAGAAATAACTAAAGAAAGTTATTTTTGGCAATTTTTATCTGTTGTTGAAAAAATTGGAAATTGGATGTGAAGATAATAAATTTTAGGTCCTAATTATGAGCCAAAGGTGGGACAAGGAAACCAATAGAAACAGCAAGGTTTGAGATACAATTTAAGTCGCCACATCATTAGAATTTCGTTTTTTTTTTATTATCAAATTAATTGAAATTTAGAATTTCTTAATTAAGAAATTTTTTTTTTTTGATTTAACTTTAGCTTAAAAACGTTCGTAATGTTAATTTAAAATGGAGAAAGTAAAGGGTTAACACTTGAAAAATTCAAATGGGAAAATTTTTTTTTCAAAAAAAAAAAAAATAATAATAATAATAAAATACTAATGTGGAAAGTTATAAAAAAAATTTATTTTTTCTGTGCGTTTTTTTTTAAAGTTTGATTATAAAAATCCGAGTTGTCCTAACTCTGACTTCAAATCAAAATTTCCTCCTACGAAAATTTTAAGTATACAAGAAAGTACCCCACTTAAAGATTTCATTTTATTAAGCATAAAAAAAAAAGTTTGCATTGCATTGAAGAACAACAACCTCTTCTAAAATAAAAGCAGATAAATTGATGAAGCATAACATGTTCTAACTACATGAGAAAGAATTTAACAAAATTGATTAATTGTTTCAAAAAAATTTATAATATCATAAATTGTATCCTCTTCATTTCTTGGGTATTGGGTGTAAATATTCAACTTTCCAAAGTTCATCAGGATTCGGGGCACTTTCATCACAGTAGCTGATTAAGATTCGTTCTCCTTTTCTAAAATAGTAAGAAAAAAGAAAGTTTTTTTTTTTTTTTTTCATAAATTTCATTGTTAAAAAACTGAAAATCCATAAATGATTTAATAAAATGTACCCATTTCCAATGAGACATCCTATTCCATTGAAGAGAACATAAGTGTCATCAGCTCCTGAGGGATCTGTCATAAAGTTCCAATCCAACGGAATCCAATCCTTTCCACTCCCTTCAATATAATTGGCTTCTTTGGTCACTTCATTCTCTCTGATTTGTTCATTCCGAATTATTTGGAGTGGAACACCATCTAAATTACAACCAATAATGTTGTTTTTTTTTTGGCTAATTCTTAATTTTCATTATTTCCTTAAATTAATTATGATTACCTTGGAGTCTGGATTTGACTTTCCACTGTTGAACCGGCTCATTCCGCCAAGCTTCTGTAATAACTTGATGAGGGCGTGGTCCCTTCCTAGTTGCAGTCAGAACCTAATGAAATACATTTATATTATTTTTACATTATACAATATATTATATATATATATTAATATAAAATTTTTAAATATGAATAATTCAAAAGTTAATCACTTACTGTACCATCTTTCACATTTGAAATTTTGTAGAAACCATCTTTCACCGCTTTTGATGCAGTAGTAGTACCATGAATACTTGGGATCAAACAAAGTACTAAAATAGCAGAAAAATATATTAATAAATCCTCTTGCTTTAGCATCCTCAACTTTTAAACTTATTATTGTCTCAACTTTGATTTATTAATATATATATATATTTTTAAATAAAATTATTCTACTTTATAAAATCCTTTTGTCTAAACTAACAACTAAATGATTCCTTCAACATGTTTAAATACTCAATTACTTCTCATTGAATTTTTTAGATAAAGTAATTTGATAATTTAAAAGTAATGAGCATCAAACGAGTAGTTTAAATATTATGTTTATACCTAAAATAGCCGACTAATTAAAAGTAGCGCATATAGAAACTACTGACCAATATAATTTTCGGTTCTTTTTAATTAATTTTTTTTTTCTCTAACCTAAAGAATAATAATAATAAGCGGATGTGGAATAGGATACAAATTAGTTTAACTGATTACTTTTTATTTGCTCGGATTATAAGGAAATCATTACAAAAACCGCTTATTTGAGCTCATCATTTACATGTAATTAAACCTTGCATATAAGATTCAATTCATACTTTTTTTTTTTTTTTTTTTTTTTTTTTTTTTTTAAAAANTTATTAAGAAAATATTGAGGTGAAAATTCTAACAATGATGAGATTATATTAAGAAATTATAATAGAAAATTCAAACAATACTCAATAGTATTAATGTTATGATGAAAAATTAGTTGAAAGTTTAGAAAAATTTTTTTTTTCTCATTAGCATTATTACCTGTACAGCCAAAGGGAGGGTGAGAGGTTGAGTTAGAAGGTTAAATGGTAATAAATAACAATAGAAATACCTGACTGACTCAGAACTTATGAAGAAGCTGGAGATCAAGTTTAGTAACAACCGAAACATATGAAACAGGTAAATTCGTTACGATTCAAATAGGGAGTTTCATCTGTGGGTTTTCACCGGGTTTTTTTTTTATATACATATAACACATCAATTTTCTTACTAACATCAGGCTAGGCAGATGTTTTTGTACGAACGGTAAAGTCGGATTATTTTCATTATTTGAAACCTAACATTCGGACCAAGTAGTAAGGAACTTTTAGAGATCATATTCAACCCTGCTCGTCACCTAATCCGACACTATCGAATTATTTCTCCCTAAACCTAAATTCATTAAACCGTTCTGATAAATTTGGAAACAATCTGTTACTACTCACCACTTATCCAACAGACTGGATCAAAGGTAATCAAAAATTAAGCACTAATAACAATAATAAAAAAAAAATTTTTTTTTGTTTCTTTTTATTTTTCATAATATTATTATGTAATTTATAGACTTATTTTTCCATTAAAATGTAAATTAGATTAGTAAACTTAANATTTTTTTTTTTTTTTTGTTTCTTTTCATTTTTCATAATATTATTATGTAATTTATAGACTTATTTTTCCATTAAAATGTAAATTAGATTAGTAAACTTAATAGGTTTTAAAAGGTTACTTTAAAAATAATAAATTGAGAAGCGGCTTAATATTTACAAACATGTCTTCATTTATCATTATCCAGGTGTGTAAAAGTTATAAATTGGGTTATTTTGTATAGTTCATATTAAATATTTCTTTAAGAAAGATTTTAATAAAATTGTACTCTGTACCATATTTAGGTTTTTATGTAGAATTGAAATAATTAGAAAATAGAATGAGAATGTAGAAAAATGTTTTTTTTTTTTAATATATATTTTCCCATATAGTCAGATTAATTTGTTCTTCCTGTGAAAGTAAACATTCATTGTATTTAGTTAAATGAGAATCTGTGGGATGTACAGAAAACAATTCTCTGAAGTCGTGGTCGTAAAAGTATTAGAATTTGCAAATGGGAAAATAATACAGGTTTCATGAGGTCTGTTTTGCATCTTATTGGCATTTGTGAATCTACAGGGTTAAAAAATTGTTATAGAGGTAGAGATTACATCCATAAATTATTTTTAACCCACTCACTCATACGTCATTCTATTATCCTAAACTCAAAAGTAATCATTCTAAAAAATATGGTCAAGGAACATATTTTTTGATTTTTATTAGAAAAGTATCAAAAAATAGTCTTAGTTTTACAAAGAAATTTCATTTCGATTCCATTTTCCATAAGTAAATTTTATGGAAAAGACTTTTAGACTAGTAATATAATATTAATATTGCAAATGTGTAAGATCTTTTGAAGATTATTTTGAGAGGCTGAATGAATCGGATACCTTTAATCCGATTATCCGATNACTAGTAATATAATATTAATATTACAAATGTGTAAGATCTTTTGAAGATTATTTTGAGAGGCTGAATGAATCGGATACCTTTAATCCGATTATCCGATTACGGGTAATTTTATCAGCTTAACCCTAACTACTTTCAAGATTTAATTTATAAGACTACTTCGTTATTCTGTTGTCATATTAGTATGTATGTACAGTATGTTCAACTTATATGAAATTTTATTTCACTTTCATTTCATTCCAATTCCAATGCAATGATGAAAAATTTTTCATAATGTTCTCTTTTCACATTTTCCACCTACTGTCATATAATCTTACTTGAAGGTTTTCATTTCATATTCCTAAAAAAATTTATTAGGAAATAAAGAAAATGAAAATTTATTTCTAATCTTAAGGTACTCTTATAAACTTTTCCTCCTAAGCTTGAGTTATAGTCATCAACTAATGGATCTTTCATAACTTAATATTCTATTAAAAATCTATTCTCATTTCTGAATTAAAATCTATAACTTTTCTTGACATTTGAAGAATATACAGTGTTTTTTTCATAAGAATACTAAAGAAAAAAAAAATTTTTTTTTTTTTCTTTTTTTTTTTTAATTCTTAAAGACCCAGTTTATGAAAAGTTCTTTTTATAATGAAATAGTGACATTTCCAAAATAAATAGGCGACTACGACATAAAACTTCACATTTATTCTTAATATAGACTTGAAATGATTACTATTGTTTACTACTTCCGACAGTATATATAGAAATTACGTAGATTGTATTTAATGCTTTTGTTATTACAACCAGACATGCATGTCCCTGGTATTATGCACTCAACTCTATGTCAGAAGCATTGTGTTACAAAATTTTTAAGTCTATTATTCAATGGTTTTTCCATCAATAGAAAAGAATTGAATTATTTAAGTTTATAAAATTATGAAGACATAAAGAGGGTGTTTTATAAGTAAGGAACTTATGGAAGGTCTACGACAAAATCTTCTTACTCTCTGACAATAATGCCTTGTGACAATTTTTGTTGGAGACTTTGGAGTCTGAGTGTATGTAATAATTAGCAACTGTCATGTAACTCATTTTGTCTTATAACTTCTCCTTGGAGAAGAAATAAAAAATTTTTTTTACATGACATAGATGAAGAGGAAAAATAGTGGACATTATTCTTCTTAATAACTTACAAGACAGAAATCAATATTTAACAAGTTGTGGTTATTAAGTTACATATATCCTTCTTTGAAACCGTGACGCAAAAAAAAAAGTCAATTCAATCCTTGCTAATACTTACTTTATATTCACGATATAGAGAGAAAATCAATTGGGAATTGACAAGCTGTGTATCTTATTTATCAATGAATTGAACTTATATCGATTGTTGACTTTGGACATTTTGAGAATTTGATAAGTATATAGTGACGAAGGTAAGGGAACAAATATTAGAATTCAATTCTCTAAAATAATTTAATTTTTATTTCTATTTATTTATTTTTTTTATTCTTTTTTTTTAGATTTTATTAATATATTTTGAGACTCAATTTGACCTATTAACGTTCTACCTTAGAAACAATGAGTGAGAGTCACTTTAAGGCAAAGGATTTTGCTGTAAGGGCACAAAAGAAAATTTTGGGTCAATTCTCTAATAGAAAAACAGCAAAAGTCTTTATAAATGAGTCCTTATCATCTCTTCTAGATTTGTTGTATCAACTTATCAAAATACACGTAAGATTTTTAATTATTTTTAATTATTTTTAATTAGATTAATTTAAACTCAGGGACATGTATAAATATTTTTCTTTTTTTTTCTTTTTTTTTTTNTTTTGGGTCAATTCTCTAATAGAAAAACAGCAAAAGTCTTTATAAATGAGTCCTTATCATCTCTTCTAGATTTGTTGTATCAACTTATCAAAATACACGTAAGATTTTTAATTATTTTTAATTATTTTTAATTAGATTAATTTAAACTCAGGGACATGTATAAATATTTTTCTTTTTTTTTCTTTTTTTTTTTNAATTATTTTTAATTAGATTAATTTAAACTCAGGGACATGTATAAATATTTTTCTTTTTTTTTCTTTTTTTTTTTTAGACAAATGACAAAAAAATTGCCGAAAAATTTGTCAAAAATATTATTAAACTTTCCATTAAANCTTTTTTTTTTTAGACAAATGACAAAAAAATTGCCGAAAAATTTGTCAAAAATATTATTAAACTTTCCATTAAAGTTGGGATACTGGTCCAAAATGAACAGTTTTCTAAGGATGAGCTCAAAGTGGCAAATAAATTTACTGAAAAATTTCGTACTATTGCAATGACCATCACGAGCTTTATGGAGGTAAATTGATTTTTTTTTGTTTGCTTTGTGTAATTATTAGATTTTAATTTTCTTAAAATTAAAATGTAAAATCATGGATTTACCTGTTAAGAAAAAATTGTCCAAAATATTATATAATTTTTCTTCAGGTGGATTATAGTTATGACCAAAAATTTCTTCTTACGTCCATCAACCAATGTGAAGAGCAATTAGTTACTTTAGTGAAACCACATCTAACTGAGAAATCAATCAATCGTATCCGAAGTGTGACAAGTCAATTGAAGGATCCAACGTTGTTGAATGAATCCTTTCGTCGTGGCAGTCAACAGCATGAAGTACTGGGTAAAATTGTTACTGAGATTAACAAAGCAGTTGAAAATGGTGATTTCTAAGTGTACCTTTACCTCTTGTTGTAATTATACGGCTGCTTCCTATGTCGTAAATTATTTATATTTATCTAAATAATAATGAATTAATATTGTAAATAATTAACTCACGCATGCGTGGGTCAATAGTTGCAGATATGTATCTCCATCAAGAATACATCCCGAAGCTCGGTCCAAATCCTTGAGATAAAGGATACAGATCTGAGGAATCTAAGGTCATCAAATTATTATGTAACTGAATCTCTATTATTTCTATTCTAGTATTTGATAATTTTTAAGTAAATACTCAATAGCAATATCCATTTAACCGGATGTACTGGACTTTTATTACTTTTTTTTTTCGACGACGGTCAAACAGGTACAAAGTTCGTTGAATTTGAAGAGTTCTTTTTCTCTCAAGTGAAACAAAAATAGATTAAACTCTCGAAATAAAATTTTGGATCTGTTGACTTGTAATTAAATCAAACCGTGTTTGTTGTTAACGTCGAGGAAAACTAGAATAATTCTCTCTCCCTTGTGAAATGTAGTTTCATTGAAAGCATTTGGGAAGTGATCATTAAAGAATTGATCATTGAACCATTCAAGGGTTAGATTAAATCATTTCGATGATTCGAACATTAGGTAAATGGTTAGACAAGATTCGGTGATATTTTTGGGTGAGCTAAATCAACAAAATGATTAAAAAAAAATTAAATATATCTAATGATTCTAAGTTGGTGAGTAAACCATTAGAATACGAACCTTTCGATTGAAGTACAATGTAGTTAAATCTTTAAATCCAGTCAAAACTCGAACATCATGAACACAGTTTCTTAAGTTCCGAGTCTCCACTTCAAGTTTTTGAATTTCTATGACAAGTCATTGACATTAATAAAATATGCTTCCTAAATTGAAAATATAATTTGGAATCCATAGAAATATATACATATACTCACTCCTCAGAATCCCAACCGCAGGTTTTTTGAAGACAACTGTGAACCAGAATCCCTCACGTGGACTTCGAAGGACTCGAATTGCTTTGCAATTTCGGACATCTAGCTGAATGCACAAGGATCCAATGTTATAGCCTTTCCCACGCTCAAATTCTGGTAGATAAAGACAAAGGGTCTCAATATTGACCATGTGTTGGCAGATTATTTGAATGAATTTGTTTGAGGCATGAGTAAGACGTAATTTTGAAACTTCTGGATAGTCCTTTGCAATATCAAGAAGTATAGCAGGATCTACAAGTTCACAACAAAAGTCCAATTCCTTGAGATTGAAGCACTGTGTTTCGCACCGAGGAAAAAAGTCTTCCAAATGATGAAACGGCTCAGGAAAGTCGTTGTCAAAAGCTAATTTAGTTAAAACAGGAAGTTGAGTAAATCCAGTAGTCAAGTAGAGTTTCCCATTCATTCTGGCAGTGAAACCGGATCGCCGTACAAATTTTAGAACTTGAAGCTTTTCCATGTGGGGGAAATCAAGATTAAATCTTCGACTGTCTTCTCCGATTTGACCATAGCCACAGCGATCACCAATAGACAAATCTTCCAAAATCTTTTTGTGACCACCCAAAAATCTTTCCAAACCCCTCTTCGTTACATCAAATTTGAGACAACGAATTCGAACAGTACGGAGTCTAAACTGATACTCGCTGAGAACATTTAGATCTTTCTCACTCACGATTCCATCAAGGTGAAGTTGAGTTAAAGGTACATTGTTCATCTTCAAAGTATCCAACGACTTGACAATCCGTTCCATCAAAACGCAACTCTCCGTAAATAAAGAAAATTTTTCAAGAGATGGTGCTGTCTTAAATAGGTCAGACATGAACCCAGAACTATATCTTCCTTTGTTCTTATGAATGCTGTCGTCGTTGTCATTGATAAAATCTTGGATAAGAATGCTTTTCAATCGACGAAACTGAATTCGCTTTTCACGTATGAAAATAGCCGGTTCCGAAGTTGTTGCAACCGGAAGATCGATAGACAGAGAGATTATGTTAGGAACCGAGAGTAGAACAATATTCCGAAAAATATGAACGGAAAAGTTAATCTCCGAATCTGTCAAGAATCCTAAGCTCAGATGATTTATAAATCCGCCGTAGAGGAAAAAAAATGTTCTGTATGACTTTGGCAACTTCTTTGGAAATTCTTCTTCAAAGCGGAGCTCAAATCTCGTAAACGGCAACACATAGGAATGTTTCATTGAGCTTACAAACATGGTAATTGTGTGTCTGGTGCCCAAGTCCACAATTTCCAAGACGTGGTTCATTTTGATAAACTTTATTGCTTCGTAATTCCATGTTTTACAGACAAGCCGATTATTTGCCAATTCTTTGATCGATAAAAATTTCATCAGATTTGCTATTACCTGCAAGAAAATATACCACGATTAGAATTTAACCAATGAATACTTATCTTATCTTGACTCGCGAGGCACTACAGGAAATTAATTTACCAACTCATTCAACATAGCATTTTGGGCATAAGGAATCCATTTTACTTCCACTTCAGGAATTAACTTCTCCTTCCCTTCTTTCTTTCCAAAAGATGACCACGTGCTTCTCATCTAAACAGTCAGTCATTAAATTAAACTACCATCAGTATGTCTCACAATTAGCTATTATAAATCAAAGTAATAAAGCAATGAATCAAACATTTTTCGCGTCGATAGATTTGCATCGTTTTTTTCTGTTTATCTCCAACATGTCGTCGTAGGATTGTCTTTCAACACAATTATCCGGCGTAGCTGGAAAGAAGAAAAAAAAAACATTATTAAAAGAAAGCAGTAAAGGTGAAGAATAGCAAAATGTAAAACAAGAATTTATACTAAAACATTAAAATTTAAAATGCCACTGAAAATGGATAAACAATTACGAATTTAACCTTACAGGTTACATCTTTTAGTATTTCTGTTCCTTTCTCATCCGTAACCGATTCATTCTTGNTTTATCTCCAACATGTCGTCGTAGGATTGTCTTTCAACACAATTATCCGGCGTAGCTGGAAAGAAGAAAAAAAAACATTATTAAAAGAAAGCAGTAAAGGTGAAGAATAGCAATATGTAAAACAAGAATTTATACTAAAACATTAAAATTTAAAATGCCACTGAAAATGGATAAACAATTACGAATTTAACCTTACATGTTACATCTTTTAGTATTTCTGTTCCTTTCTCATCCGTAACCGATTCATTCTTGGATGATGTCGAGTTCTCTCGTTCCCGTTTTCCTCGTCTTCGTCCTTTCATGACGTTCCTTAAAAACCCAACTACACGAGTTTATAAGGTAATGATTAGCGCAAAAATAATGATTAGATCTTCGGATTGACTTATTTTTTGTTTTGATTTTTTTACATGAATGATTAAACAAATGACGATGATGAACAGAAAGAGACAACAATAACAATAAAAATTTAAGTTTTTTCAGTTTATTGCGTAAGACAGAAAAGTCATAATTTAGCGCGCTTAAGTTCAAGAAAAATTAGTATTAGATGGGGCATTGCAATTACAACGCAAGGAAAATTGTATTTTCACTTTTTTTTACTTTCACCATAAAATTTTAGTTTANTTGCGTAAGACAGAAAAGTCATAATTTAGCGCGCTTAAGTTCAAGAAAAATTAGTATTAGATGGGGCATTGCAATAACAACGCAAGGAAAATTGTATTTTCACTTTTTTTTACTTTCACCATAAAATTTTAGTTTATTTTTTATTAACTTTTTCTCCTATGGTAACGGTAACAAAAAAAAATACTACTAAATTGATAAATTAATTAACATTATTATTTTCTACAAAATCTAAAAAAACAGTTAAAATTTTGATTTAGTTTTATTCGGATACCAAAATGTCAGATCCTCGAGACACAGATTTTTCAGAAAAATTCATAAAAGCGTTTCGTCCATTATACATTTTGCTGAATGTCGTGGGTCAATTACCATTTGAAATATACGAACAGGTACGTTTAGTAATTCATTTACAAAAAAAAAAAAATTAAAAAAAAAATCTGAAATTATGGTTTTGTATTTATAAAGGCTGAAGATACTTTCGGCTTTCGATTCCGAAAGTTTGGATTTCGTAGTGTATTGTTCGTAATTACTTTCACTACATATATAATTGCATATATTTTGTTTTCATTTGGATTGTTCTGTGACTTCTTCGAAATTGTCATCTTTCAAAAAGCACCGCTTTACTTGGAGTATGTCAATGAACAGTTTTATTATCTAAAATATCTAATACTGAAACAGAAAATTCAAAAAAAAATAATTTTTTTTTATAATTTCATTTGAGGCTCGAGAATTCATATTTCACTACGGAACCAGCTAAAAATGTTACATGGGAACAAGTAATGTTGGCTAATCACAAGGGTGTCATTTACACGTCTTACGCTCTATTTTGGACCACACTTTTTGGGAATTTACATATTCTGTTCTATGGAAAAACACATATTCACTACTTCAACTACTGGAACAAAGTTGTTCAAGTGACACGAATTGATCCTTCGACTGGGATTGATAAGTTTTATATGGGACAATTTGGATTCTGTCTTGTCCAAATTCTTCTGGACCTCATTTTCTTTACTCTTTTCAATGGATTTCGAGCAATGGCAGGAGTTTACGCTTGTTACTTACTTAGATTGTTTGTGGAAGCACCGCCTTCAAAACCGTGGTTTTTCATTGTTCAAGTACTGGTTATGTTATTCCTTGTAAGTGCTTCAACTCTTATCCTAAAATCTTGTCTATAATGTGCGCATTATACATTCTACATGGATTTTAACAAACGTACTGCTGAAAAAATGGCAGAGCGCATTATCTAGATAAGAGTTTGATTTTGGCGGGAAAAGTGAGCACATTATAGTCGAGATTTTAAGGTAATTACATTTCTTAAAATAAATAATTGAAATATAATTTCATTGTTTTATATTGTTTTTGACATTGTTACATAAGCTCTATGGACATATTGGAACTCGTGCAATCGTTATCCAATTCATCTTCTTCTGTTTTCTTTTACGAAATATGGCTAACGAATGGAATAGAAGACTTCGTCGTGCTCTCAGCACTTATAGTAAAAAACTAACACAAATAATTACTAATTATTAATTACTATTAATAGAAAATATAATAATTTTTTAAACAATTTTGATCTATTTTTTTTTAATTTAGTGAAACGTGCGACAAGTGAACTAAAGAAAAATCGAGAAGATTTCCGGTCTATTCTAAGGGATCACCTAATTATTGTTCAACTATTCAAAATGACTGATGTTACCTTTGCATTGATTCTTAAAATTTATTATGGCACTCAGGTAAACTACCGGGTGTCATGATAGTTGAAGCTTACTAAAAATTCATCCAATCAGATTCTAAAAAAAAAAATTTTTTTTTAACGTTTGAATACGATTGGGTGAACTTTAAATGATCATTTTCATAATTTTTTTTTTGTTTCCCAAGGTCTGCTGTATAATGCTCCAAATGATACATTTCTGGAAACTTGTCGGGTATATTCCAGTGGTAGCTGAATCAAATGCGACGGATGCAACAACTACAACCATATCACCGGATGTTATAAATTTTAGATCAAGAAATGAATTTTCAGAAGGGATCTTGATAATCGCACTTTGTCTGATGACCATAGCAATATTTTCACTGGTTTCGAAAACTGCCCATTTTGCTAACACCGAGGTAATGGTCAACAATAAATGATGAATTATTTTACCTGGGAGAAAGTTTTTTATTTATTATTTTTTTTTTAAAATAGGCTATGCTTGGGTTCGAGTTAGTTCGAAGACGAGGGTTGATGAATTGTGAAACAAAAGCAGAGAGAAATTTTGTAACTAATTAATTTTAATTTAAAGTAATTGGTAATATTTTGAGACTTGTTTTGTTATTTAGCTCTATACTTTAATTGTGAGTTTTGCTCGGAACAATCCAATCACACTTACGGTAGACGGATACTCAATTTTAAACAAGGCTATGACACTAGGAGTAAGTTAATTTGTAAATAATTTATCATTATTTTCTAATTATGAAACTAAACTAACAAATAAATTCAAATTTTAATTTTTGATAACTTATTTCCAGATGCTTGCAACTATAAGTGGCTTAATTATTCATTTCATCCAATACGAAGTAGGTTTTTGAAAATTTGATTAATTTATCAATTTGATTTGATAACAATTTGATTGAATGCATTATTACAGGTGGAGAAATATAGTCTAAGGCTGGAAGACTATCGCCATCAGTATCCACCACCAATTTATTAAAATAGGTCTAACAATTAAATTGTTCGAAAAAGCTCATTTTCAGATCAACCCCAAAGTCAGTGAACATCATTTCCAAAAACAAAAACAAAAACAAAAACAAAAACAAAAACAAAAACATGTTTTTGATAATGTGATTGATTGACATTGATTTGACGTTTGATACTGTTTATCGAGTTTTTAGTGATGATAACTTTCACTGCCTATTTCCGATTTTGAAATGAGTAATAAGGTGAAAGTGAACGTCACAAAAAAATTACGTTTCAGTTTCAGTTATTTTTGATTCGCAGTTTGAGTGAGAGAATCCAAATTTTTAACAGTCATACTAATAAGAAGCACACCATACTGCTTACTTTACTAATATTCGTTAGTCATACCTCGGCTCAATACCCAAAATTGTTAAAATCTAATTTAGAAAAGGTTTGCAGTGCAGTTCGATTATAAAAACTGATCGGAGCAGAGAAATGTGGGTCTTAAAACTGTGTGGGCGTTTTTATTCTTTGCAAAATATATTACACTCAATCCAAAAAGAAAATAAAAATTTAGGTCTAATAACCTGCGTTGGTTTTATCAGAATATTCTTTTAATCTAAGTTTTGTTTAGCACATAGCTTGCTTTTCACTCGAACCCTACGGATTGATGTGGCTGAACGACTTTCGCACAAAAAAATTATATGCCCAGGTAGCCAACCGGAACTTTAGTTGATTTCTTATCTCCCTATTAAGTTGCCATACCACATTTATAGTTGATATTTTATATTGACTCCAACATAACTGGGCAACATGCTACTGTTCTTAGAATATTAGCATGGCATAGAGGCTGAAATTATCTTTCGAATGACTAATGCCTTCGTAAAAGGCGTAACAATTACTACGGGAAACATTCATTTCAAGCACAAACTTCAGCAGAGCACGTACGCAGACTGATAATTTATTTTATTTAGTCAACTAAAGTTTTCATTTGGTTATAGGTGAATTTAGTTTTTTAGGTGTCACCTTCAATTAGTTTAGTTGTCTTTCAATCACTTTTCTCACAGAAAATGGAAAACTCAGATGAGTTACCTGAACTAGATAGTTTATCTGAAGAAGACGGGAGTAAGGGTCAAATTTCGATTTTCTGGTGGGAGAGGATTCTCAAACTACCAAACGTATTGCCAGGCATTTGATTTCACTAACATGAACATTTGATTTCATAAACAAACGTGAAGAAAAGAAAGTCAAACCTGCCTGGGTATTGACTACAACAGATTCATGGGGGGAGTGGACCGCTCAGATCAGTTGTGCTCCTATAAGTCGATTCTACGATCCAAAAAAAAATGGTATACCCTGTATTTTTTCTTCTTGTTGGATACATCTCTTACAAATGCTTTTACATTGGTCAAAACCTTCAACCAGAAGTACTCCAAACATTTGTTCAAATTGTTGAATTTCGAGAAGAGCTGGTCAAGACATTGTGTCCTAGAATTATGGGTGAAAAAACCACAAACATGAATAAGGACCTGCATTACTGGAGCCCGCTCACAGCGAAAGAATCAGTGAAGAGAAAAAACTCCTGCAAGCAATGTCAACAGTGCAAAAAATCGAATGTTCAAAAAATGTCGAGATACGAATGCTCTATTTGTCCAGCTAACCCAACTTTGTGTGTCTCTATGCTTCCAACTTTGGCATAGTACTACAATGTAATTATTTTGACAATTTGTAGAGTGCTTGTTGTGGCGCTAATAGGTTATTTATTATTGTCAATTAACTCACAGGTAATACCTAATTTTTCAATACTTTAGTAATTATAATGTTTTATTTTGATTTGTATTAGAGGAACAGAGAATTTCGTTCTATTACATAAATTGTTACTTTCTGGAGATTGGTCTCATCTGTCTGAGATCTTATATGCACATTGTCCCAAGTACCATGGCCAAGATCAACTCAAGTTGATAACTTGGCCTTTCTCTTACGCATTGACACTGGCCAGGCTTCTTTAGAGGGGCCACCATCTTCAGCAAAAATCAACTAATAGTTAATCTAGGCAACTTTGAGAATTACCCGAAATCATCTAAAGTTACTTATGGCAAGCTATTTGTAGGTTGAAGTAAAGCACCGTCTGCGGATTGTTATCACCCCCATATATCAGCCATTGCATCCTAACAAAACAAACTAACAAAAATCTAACAAAATTTCTAACACTAATGCAACGGGCTGATACAATCAGTGGATGGTGCTTTACTTCTATTGAATTGTATTTACACAAAAAAAAACTATCTAGTCATTTAGCAACCTTGATTGTTAGAATAACTTGAGCTTAAGCTATGATACGAATGCCGAATTTTAGTGGAGTGTCTGGCTATGTGATTGACTTTTAGTAAGACGATTTTTAAAATTTTAGGAGAGAGATAGAGAATTGAGTTTCAATTTCCAATTTAAATTACTAAATTTATTTTATTGTTCATCTTCTGAACACCTGAACTGAACAGGTTGATTTAACAGTCGACTATCATCATTGATCATCTTCCAAGTCCAAATCAGAGCCCGATTGGATTAATTCGTTTCCAGATTACGTGACCCTCGTTGAGGTCTTAGACCGAGGATTAATCAGTTCCGACAACAATGACACGTAATTTACAAAAATATCGATATGGTCAAAGTCATACCACAAAAACATAAACAGCTGTTATGCGTTGAGCATGAACAGCTGCATCTGTTAAGTACAGTAAAAATATTTTGTGGTTGGGCTACAGATGTCTAGTTGGCTAAATTATTTCTTTGCATTTTTTAAAAACGACAGTGTATTTATAAATTGAGACTGTCCGATGAAGACAGGGATGGGTAACCCTGTTTTTGTTGGACAGTCTCTATTATTTAAAATCAGAAAAGAACTGTATACAATGGAGTCCGTATATAGTGAACCGGAAGAGAGAACCAATTAGTTTAGTTTAACTGTAATTGAGAACCAAACCATTTATTAAAACACGTAGAATCTACGTCCAGGGGACGCGTAAATGTAATTTCACTTTACTCAAACTTTTATTAAACCTTACCAGCTGGGCCCAAAATTTTTCTCCCTTTTCAAAAAAATAGTTTGTTAAATAATAAATTATTGCCGGACTCCGTTGTTATTTTTTTGTATAGAAATTAAGTGTATTCAGTTGTAATTATTTTATTCTGGTTTAAAGGAGGAAATCAAAGAGATTTGGCTCGAGCCAAGAATGCAAAGAAACAACAGGAAGTCTCAAAGAAAAAAGGAGCAGATGATAAAAGTTCAAATGCTGGACTAACACTTGAGCAGCGCCGTGAAAGGTATATTTATAGAACAAGGGTGCTCGCAGTTTAGGTTGGATTTAACACAGCGTTTGGTGATGTTCTTTTTTTTTAGCCTAAATGTGGCAAGTTTTTGAAATAGTAAGATATTTTAAAACCTAAAATAGCAAGCTTATAGGGAAATAATTATAAGCATCAGCAACCGCTGCCGAAATCCTACCGCGATTTAGTTACTTAGAAAGGGCTGAATTTAAGTAGGCGACTCAAACTCAAATATCTTAAGTGTAGTCCAGCCCTCTCAAATTTCGAATCCGTTTAGCCGGGTTCCTTCAGCGGAGATTGGTGAAAAATAACTCCTGATCAATGATGGGAACTGTAATGAAGTGTTCCAATACAGTTCACTTCCTGTTTTTCTAAATAAAATTTCGGTTCAGTCAGTCCTATTCATTTTGTCTATTTTGAAACTAACTTCCAGATCATTTCAGTTATTATTTTCAAGAAATTTCAGTTGAGGTTTCATTCTTCCAGTTCGACTAATACGTTCCTTGTTCTGCAACACATTTACTTACTTTGGATGATATTCCGTTAAAATTCAATGCAGTTCTTACCTTCAAAAGAATTTCCAGATCAGTTCAATATGTTAATTACCTTCGAAACTTTTCCAGCTCTCAGTTCAGTCCAAAAACTTTTAATTTGGAACAGTCATTGCGCTGGGAAACAAATTCCCAGCTTTGTTGCTGACTTTCAATTATTCACTTGAGGACGCTTTTGAAGGTTGCTCTAATTGATACACACCCATCTCCTCTGTACTTAAATTCGGTCCTGAAATTATGATGGAAGATTACCGTTGTATCGGTACGCATCTTGGCTCGGTCTTCCCTTGTAATATAATTTGACACAAGGACTAGAGTTGCCCCGAAGCTTCGGCTGCCGAAGCTTCTGCCGCCGAATCATGGACTTTTACGTGTTTCGGCGTAGGCCGAATCTTTGATGCTCCAATTCGGCGTTTCGGCCGAAACATTGGTAACTGGCTAGACTCCGAAAAAATTAATCAAATAGTTTTCAGTTACCTCAATTTTATTTGTTCTTGGCATGAAATTACAACGAATAGATTGAGGTGAGGTAGCTCGGTAACATTAAATCTAGTTTTAACATTAATGGCCAGGTGTACCATAGTCGGTTAGTCGTTATCGGCGACTAGAGAAAATTTAATCATATTTTGATTGGAGAAAATTTGGGAATTAACTGTAACCACAGATTAATTGCCGGAGGAATGCTTGTCACTTGTAATCACTGCAATCCCGCTTGATAGATCGGTCATCGAGATAATTAAGGACTAGTTGGTATTTCAATCCTCGGTTACTTAACCGACTATGGTTTACACAGCTATAAGGCTAGAACGAAGTTCAATATTCAAAGTCTAATGCCTACATGCACCATACTCGGTTAGTTAACCGTCGGTTAAAAAGCCAACTAGTTCCAACTTCAGCCTTAATTATCTCGATGACCGCTCGAGCTAGCGGCTTCATAGTGATTACAAGTGTCAGGTATCCCTCCGCCAATTACTTTGTGGTTAAAGTTAATTTTCTCAGACTAAAATATAACCAATAATTAATTTTTTTCTTCTAACCTCCTGTTATGACTAACAGACAATAATGCACCCAGCCATAAGAGAAGCAGATTTTGATTAATAACGCCAGCGTTTTTCTGTCATCTGATCTATTGCTGTTTCCTGTCGTTCAATAAAAANAGCAGATTTTGATTAATAACGCCAGCGTTTTTCTGTCATCTGATCTATTGCTGTTTCCTGTCGTTCAATAAAAATGGTGCTATCTAGCAGAGGCATACAGGGTTTCCACTTGTTATATAACAAGTGGCAAAACATGTGGGAATACTTTAGTAGTGCGTCCATAGTTTAGTAGTGAGTTNTCCACTTGTTATATAACAAGTGGCAAAACATGTGGGAATACTTTAGTAGTGCGTCCATAGTTTAGTAGTGAGTTTATCGTAATTAAGTTAAATTAAAATACGAAATCAAAAGTTACTTTCCAACACAAAAAAATAATGAAATAATTTTACGACAGTTTTATTCTTAAAAAAAAATGACGAAACCCTGACGACAGTTATATTCTTGGCAAGCCGATTTGATAGACACGTCACACGCACGATTCCGCTGTTTCGGCCGAAGCTTCGGCGAAAGATTCGGCCTCGCCAAAACGGTTACCCCTTTGTTTCTGTTTCGGCCGAAACGGAATTTTACCCGTTTCGGGGCAACCCTAACAAGGACTTCAATTCACCCTTAAAAATTGTTTATGACTCATAAACTTGAATTTGGGATGGTGAATTGGAAATAGACCTTCAGTATCTCCTTTGAACTTTAGAGATCCAAGGAGATGGAATTCAGTAAACAATTGACTGAATATAATTCCACGATGACGAGTATGAAAATTATTCAAATTGCTACATGCATAAAGGTATATGTTTTAACAGAAGCATTGTGTACCCTTGTTCTTTTTTGGCTTTCCTCTACGCTTGATGTTTCTGATATTCTGGTAACTAACAACCTTTCCTATTTTCCACAGAGATGCACAACGTCTTCGAGAAAAACAAGCTCAAAAAGCAAGTGCCGGAGAATCTACTAATGGTGCTTGATTTGAGTCTGCACCATTCTCGACATCATCTCAAATGAACTTATCAATCACCAGCTGCGTAAACAATTCAAACCGATTTCCGAAATTTACAATAAGCCTTGGTCTTCAAATTGGATTTTGTATGTTAATAGGTATAAATTGGCGATGTTAACGTTACGAAGGATCTGTCCTGTAATCTAACTTTGAGAGTGTAAATTTTATGTAAACTTTTAATAAGAAAGCGTAATAAATTAAATTCTACAATCGTGTAAAGTAGAAACGCATAAACATTTCCAGCTTCGAAACAAGTGTATAATTTAATCTTGGAGTGGGAAATAAACTAAGCAGAATCATTCGACAGTTTCAACGGCATCGGCAGACATGCGCGTACGGACAACTTCACTAATCTCATTCATTACACCAGGTCTGAGCAGTTCTCCTACCTAAGAGTAATTTACGTTAATTGAAGAATTTATCAATTTTTAATGACATTACCTCATATCTCTTGGATGCTTCATATGCATACATCACACTAGTATCGTATATTGGAAGCCACGAATTAGCTAGAGCTGAAATACAATTTCTCAGCCTTGCAACATTGGCTCGGTCTGCAGTACTCACGCGAATCTGTATGNTAGCTAGAGCTGAAATACAATTTCTCAGCCTTGCAACATTGGCTCGGTCTGCAGTACTCACGCGAATCTGTATGTAATAACAGAAACTTTCAGAATATTTTTCAAATCTTAAGCAATTTAGCTGATAGTTAAAATCAAATCAGTGAATTCATCATGATTTGCTATTTTCACCTCTTCCAGTGTTGGCTTCCNTAGCTAGAGCTGAAATACAATTTCTCAGCCTTGCAACATTGGCTCGGTCTGCAGTACTCACGCGAATCTGTATGCAATAACAGAAACTTTCAGAATATTTTTCAAATCTTAAGCAATGTAGCTGATAGTTAAAATCAAATCAGTGAATTCATCATGATTTGCTATTTTCACCTCTTCCAGTGTTGGCTTCCCTCCTTCTGGGTTTTCTTCTTCTAGATTCGTCCCTGGCATTCTTCCATTTGCCAAAGGTGAGATCCAAACATAGCCATTGTTTCCTATGATGATTGACGCTCCGTCAGGTAAATTATGAATATGGTTCTTTCTTCGTTTGATAAGCAATGACGATACTTTAATCAATGTACCCGGTCCTAACTGTGGACCAATATTAGAATAATATTAAGGACCAACGCCAGCTCCTTCACACTTAAATCTACAGTACCTTGCCGTACTTAACACTGCGTGTGTGCAAGGCCAAGCTGCCATCATTATAAACACTCTGGATTTCGGCACTTATAGCATCTCCTTCCTTCAGGATTTCTCTCATTGCCAATTCATCTTCTGCCGATCTTCTCCTCTATAACGTTCTTATAAGATTATTACTTACTATACCAAGATTAATTGGTTTAGTCAACTTTAGTTTAGTTACCAGTTCTCCTGTAGGAAGATTGATACTAGACAAGAGGAGGATCCCATCGAGTCGACTATTAATATCTACCTTCCAACGTTTCTGCATTACTTTAGTAATTCGTCCCACCACGACGTCTCCAACCTCTCCATAATAGACTCCGCCTACTCCCTTCACAGAAATAAGACGGTTGACACGTTCCACTGTTCCTACCAGGCTTCCCACAAGGCATTGATCTTGTACATTCGTATAAGTCCCATGACCTCTAATAAAATCCATTTTATTCATGTTAGCATTTCATACTGTAAGCTACACGACATACCTAACCATTGGTGATCAGTGTTTTACCTCATAAATCCCACTTCCCGAGTAATTACTCTGCCTGGGGTAATGAAATTGGCAGGATCAGCTGAGGAACCAGATCCTTCATCCTCGTCCTGCGATTCTTTCTTAATGCTCTTGATGCGAAGATCAAATGAACTTTTAAGCAAGGCAGAAGGAATTTTTATATCTCCAACCATTATTGCCATGTTTAGGTAACCTAAAACATAATGACTTCGCTATAGGATTTAGGTTAATAATAATTTTTAAATCCGTATGGGTTTCAAAATATTCAATTTATCAAATCATTAGATTCACCTGGACATGAATATTGTTTTAAGTTATTAATAATAAACTTACGCTTAAAACTTGAAAAACTTCAGAAATTAATCATGTCTCCTCTTAAAATTGCTGTCAAAAATCAAACTCAAAGCCTAATAAACATGTCCATGTATCTTAAGCCTAAGAGTGCTGTCTTCTTTTTCCAATCAAATTAATTTAAATTTCAAAATTGGAACCATTTCCTATTGCAGGGGGGGCTGGCTGGCTGCAGAGTTCCATTGATATGGGGCGAAACTTAACAGAAACATCGTAACGTACGAAAAAAGCTTGACACTTTTATGTCTTATGAAAAACTACTCCTTATTGGGCTACCTTCAATGGCCCAAAAATTTCATAAATAACACTGTATATTTATTTAAAGATCCACTCGACTAGTACGTAAGTTCTATTTTACAGTTTACTAAGGCTAAACTCGACCTTAGACAAATGTGCCTTAGGTAAGAAATCCACGAGCCGCGGAATGTCAAGATACAGATAAAGAACTGTTGAATCACTGTGTCTTGCCAAAGTAGTTTTTGTTTCTAGTAGTATCTATATTTTGTTACCTTTAGGCACTTTTGTCTAAGGTTTGAGTTTACGTTCAGCCAAATTTAATATAAAACAGACTGTATTTGTCGAGACGAGATCTTCCTGCTCATGGTAAAGCTAATATTTCTAATTCCGAGTATCGTCATCGTCTTCATTTTTTAGAGTTTCCTTAATCCCCATTAGGTATTTCAAATCAACAGGATAGCGAAAACTGTGTTCCAATAAAATCATTCGATGACCTGTGGCATCTTCGTAAAGTGTATGAGTCCAAAATAATCTACGAGGATGGTCCATATTCTTGAGCGTTCCAGCCACAAACTCATGCTTGGTTGTTTTAGTTGGAACAATATGTCCATAAAACACAGCATAGCTATGTCCCTAAAAAATTTGGTTAAGAAATTATAGTGTATACTAAGAAAATTCTTAAAAAAAGAACTTACAGAACGACTGGTGTACAGTCGGATTGGAATTCTTCTTTGAAGACGTATCAATCCAAGTGAGANAGGTATACTAAGAAAATTCTTAGAAAAAGAACTTACAGAACGACTGGTGTACAGTCGGATTGGAATTCTTCTTTGAAGACGTATCAATCCAAGTGAGAGACTAAACGCAGCAAATACGAGTACTGCAAAGGATAATGGGTCATTTTCAAAAAGTNATACTAAGAAAATTCTTAAAAAAAGAACTTACAGAACGACTGGTGTACAGTCGGATTGGAATTCTTCTTTGAAGACGTATCAATCCAAGTGAGAGACTAAACGCAGCAAATACGAGTACTGCAAAGGATAATGGGTCATTTTCAAAAAGTTCCTCTGGGTCAGGTGTTGGTAATCTATTATCGGTTCGTTGAACTGTTAGCGCTTCATTTGCTTTATCTGCTAATTGCTTAAAAAGACCCGGCTTCGACGATTCATCTCCAGTATTAGAATCAGGATTAGGGGTTGGGACTGGGAGTAAAGACGATACAAATATAAGAAGAAGCACAAGACATCCAAATAAGTTCAGTACTTGAATTGAAATAATATAATTTGGAAAGTCAGCACGATAGATCAATTCATAAGAAGATGGAATTCCGTCAATTCTTCTGAATTTATTGGCAACATTGGCGTTTCCGAAACCCAAGTTAGGTACATGGGAAGCCCTAACAAAGAGGTAATCGGTATTCCTTTGCACCGCAGTGATTGGGAGTCTTGAAAGTATCGCCTTAGCTTTTGTAATTGATGAGCGTGTGACATCACACCGTTTCATGATTAATGTTGAGATACCCATGATTTGATACCTATTTGGCACGGAATAATATTTATACCATAAAATTGATTTAAGGATACTCCATGAAAATCCAAAACTTAAAATTAAGCAGAAGATTGAAATAAAATTTTTAACTTAAATATGATTGGTTAAATTTTCGGTAGAAGTAAAGCACCGTCAAGTTTGTAATCAGCCCAATGTAATCAGCACATTGCCTCCTAATAAAACAATCTAATCTAAGAATTTAATAATATATCGTAACATTAGTACAATGGGCTGAAACAATTAGCGGACGGTGCTTTACTCCTACTGAATTTTCATAATCAACCTGATCGAANTTAGTACAATGGGCTGAAACAATTAGCGGACGGTGCTTTACTCCTACTGAATTTTCATAATCAACCTGATCGAAAGGACTCACTAACGCTCAAAATCAATTAAAAGTAACTTGACACACAATTACCTTTGAATCTTGAAACAAGCAGTCTGAGGAAATTGAAATATCCAAAATAAATAATTAAAATGGTGGGTAAATTATTCAGTCCAGTCTGTCACTGACTCCTCAAAATTAATGAGTGTTATGATNAAATAATTAAAATGGTGGGTAAATTATTCAGTCCAGTCTGTCACTGACTCCTCAAAATTAATGAGTGTTATGATTAACAGAATATGCTGCAATAGAAGCAAAGCAGCTCAAGTAATCAGTTCAGCTCAGACTCAGATTTAATTTTTCCATCCAAGTTTGGTTAGTTTAGATTAGTTGCATTTGCATAGAGTTGAGGAGACTGATTGGAATTTTAGCTTCATCTAACTTTACAAAGAAAGTTTTCACAGTAAACTTAATTACATACTTAATTAAATTTGCTATTGTTTTATTGGTTAATCGTTACCTTCGTACACCGTCTCCGTTCAGTTTTAGTTAACCGGTTTATTGTCGCGCCGTCCACAGTTTGATTTAATACGAACAGTCAGTGTGGGATTTAAATAGGTTTTTCCTAACATCGGTCGAGGATTTTTCCGACTTGCACCTAGAAGTCGGTCTCGACCGCTATGACAGTTTTGTCGAGGCCTTATATCCGTTGTGGTCTTATAATGGATATAAATCTTAATTAGTCTTTATAAAAGTTCATGGATATAGCCATCTTTGTTTGAGCTTGACGAAACTTAAGGAAGTGAACTAAGGTTACTATAAGAGAAAAAATTCAGAAAACGACTAAAGTTAAGTCATAAACTCATTTTTATTTTCAAAATTTAATTTTTGAAAAACTAGCAAACCAGAATGGTCGCACATTGTTCAAAAAATTCTCGTCTAGCTAACAATGCAATGTCAGCTGCAACTGGTATCCACAGCTCAAATTTTGAATTTTGAACAAAATGAGTTTTAACCACTTCAATTCATTTTTCGGATTCTTCTTCTTATAGATACCTTGAAGTGAACCTTGTGAAGGATTTTAGATAAAAGTGAGTTTTTTATATTATTTGGTTACAATGCATAAAATTCTAAACAAAAATGGCAGCTATCGGGGATGATGAGTCGTTTGGGTGTTTTCCTCCCATTAAATTCCAATAAAATATGAATAAATATGGAAGTTGAGTCTTATAAAAAGTAAATTGGGTTTAATAATCAGGAAACTCAATTATCAAGGCTAAATGCATGTTGGTCTTTTCATTTTTTTAAATCCATGTTGGTCTTTCTGTACGTTGTTGGTTTCGTAACAAATTATTCGCCCATGCTAAATACATTGGATATTGGATCAAACCAAGGCATAAGAATTCCCGTCCTATAACCAATAAATGGTCCTACCAATTATTGGTTATAGGACGGGATTTCTTATGGTCCTACCAATGAATAGTTTAACGAAAAATCTCATAACCGTCAACTATACTACTCCAGTGGTGAAGTAACCCGGTAGTGCAGTGTGATTTGAAAACTTCGGTTAGGTGACAAATTCCGACCGGGTTGGAGAAACTCCTGAGATATCTCCTCAATGTTCTTTATATCAACAACAATAATGGACATGACACCGAGTATAATTNGGAGAAACTCCTGAGATATCTCCTCAATGTTCTTTATATCAACAACAATAATGGACATGACACCGAGTATAATTCCCGCTCAGCTGATGATTTTAGTTCGTTCAAAAATTGTTTTTTCTTGCGTGGCGCGCGCGCATTGTTTATTTCAAATTGTTCATTTAAAAATGAAAATTCAAAATTNAATTGTTTTTTCTTGCGTGGCGCGCGCGCATTGTTTATTTCAAATTGTTCATTTAAAAATGAAAATTCAAAATTGTGACAGAATGGACAACGTGGAGAGGTAAAAGGGCACCCACTCACACGGTCACGCCCGCAAATCGCCTTGTCAAATTCCATAAAATGTTTTCATTTTTTAAACACTCCAGGGTACATGGAGACTGTTTTCGGCGCTTCGCTTTATAAAGCAAAGCGACAACAAACAATCTAAAATAACACTGAAACATTTCAACAAAATTTAANCGGCGCTTCGCTTTATAAAGCAAAGCGACAACAAACAATCTAAAATAACACTGAAACATTTCAACAAAATTTAATTTGACTAAAAGTCTCTGCTGGGTTTCTCACTTTCCGCTTATTTATTTCTGCTCACTAAAACGAAAAGCTAAAACTAAATAATATTCGANCTGCTGGGTTTCTCACTTTCCGCTTATTTATTTCTGCTCACTAAAACGAAAAGCTAAAACTAAATAATATTCGAAGCAAGTGAAGCTGTATGTCAAAAGTCTAAAACAAAACACTTAATGCAAGGTAAGGTAAATGATTGTTATGAGGAATTATGTAAGAAGATAGCTGCAGTAATAACTCAATTTTCTTTCAAAATTAATTTTTTTGAGCTCTTGCCTGCCGGCAATATAATTTCTTTATTGTAAGGATTGTCAATAAAGCCATTTTTTACTCTTAAGTTGAAACTTTTTATTGTAGTTCTGAATAACCCAGAAGGACAAGTCAAGAAGATTTTTGTTGTAATTAATCTTAAATTATTGTCGAAATACCGCTTGACCTGAAGTTTTTGCACAATGCTGTATTTAAAAAAGTTGTTGAAACTATTTCCGCAAAGCACCACATTATTACATTATAAATAATACTTTCCATTTAATGGAAGAAATTTTAACAAAAAAGTTAATCTTATTCTTCAACTTTAATTACTTTTTTAACTTTGAGTTTCCAAATATTTTTATTTTAATTCAATTTTGCAAAAGAAATGAATGATCCGCTAAGCTTGTAAATATATTTGATATTAATTCCTCAAAAGTAACTTTCCTGAATTCTTTGTGTACGAATACACGATAGATTTACTTGGCTAGCTAAGAAGGTCTTTCTGCCCAAAGCAGATAGAAATTTAAGAATTGCGTTGTGATACATGTGCAAGTTTTTCTCTGATAAAAAGCCGTATTCCTTTTTCCGTTCATTTTTTTCAATTTTCAATAAAGTGAAGAAAGGCTTGCTTTTGCTTGTGGTTGTGGGAATTATTCGTGCAATGCTTACCTGACTTTATTTTCATCTTAGCCGATCTGTCTGAATCTGACCATCATTCACCGAACACTAGACAGTGAGAAAGGATTCATTGACGTTGTTTGTAAAGNCTGTTCCTACCAGGCTTCCCACAAGGCATTGATCTTGTACATTCGTATAAGTCCCATGACCTCTAATAAAATCCATTTTATTCATGTTAGCATTTCATACTGTAAGCTACACGACATAACTAACCATTGGTGATCAGTGTTTTACCTCATAAATCCCACTTCCCGAGTAATTACTCTGCCTGGGGTAATGAAATTGGCAGGATCAGCTGAGGAACCAGATCCTTCATCCTCGTCCTGCGATTCTTTCTTAATGCTCTTGATGCGAAGATCAAATGAACTTTTAAGCAAGGCAGAAGGAATTTTTATATCTCCAACCATTATTGCCATGTTTAGGTAACCTAAAACATAATGACTTCGCTATAGGATTTAGGTTAATAATAATTTTTAAATCCGTATGGGTTTCAAAATATTCAATTTATCAAATCATTAGATTCACCTGGACATGAATATTGTTTTAAGTTATTAATAATAAACTTACGCTTAAAACTTGAAAAACTTCAGAAATTAATCATGTCTCCTCTTAAAATTGCTGTCAAAAATCAAACTCAAAGCCTAATAAACATGTCCATGTATCTTAAGCCTAAGAGTGCTGTCTTCTTTTTCCAATCAAATTAATTTAAATTTCAAAATTGGAACCATTTCCTATTGCAGGGGGGGCTGGCTGGCTGCAGAGTTCCATTGATATGGGGCGAAACTTAACAGAAACATCGTAACGTACGAAAAAAGCTTGACACTTTTATGTCTTATGAAAAACTACTCCTTATTGGGCTACCTTCAATGGCCCAAAAATTTCATAAATAACACTGTATATTTATTTAAAGATCCACTCGACTAGTACGTAAGTTCCATTTTACAGTTTACTAAGGCTAAACTCGACCTTAGACAAATGTGCCTTAGGTAAGGAATCCACGAGCCGCGGAATGTCAAGATACAGATAAAGAACTGTTGAATCACTGTGTCTTGCCAAAAGAAGCCAGTAGTTTTTGTTTCTAGTAGCATCTATATTTTGTTACCTTTAGGCACTTTTGTCTAAGGTTTGAGTTTACGTTCAGCCAAATTTAATATAAAACAGACTGTATTTGTCGAGACGAGATCTTCCTGCTCATGGTAAAGCTAATATTTCTAATTCCGAGTATCGTCATCGTCTTCATTTTTTAGAGTTTCCTTAATCCCCATTAGGTATTTCAAATCAACAGGATAGCGAAAACTGTGTTCCAATAAAATCATTCGATGACCTGTGGCATCTTCGTAAAGTGTATGAGTCCAAAATAATCTACGAGGATGGTCCATATTCTTCAGCGTTCCAGCCACAAACTCATGCTTGGTTGTTTTAGTTGGAACAATATGTCCATAAAACACAGCATAGCTATGTCCCTAAAAAATTTGGTTAAGAAATTATAGTGTAGGTATACTAAGAAAATTCTTAGAAAAAGAACTTACAGAACGACTGGTGTACAGTCGGATTGGAATTCTTCTTTGAAGACGTATCAATCCAAGTGAGAGACTAAACGCAGCAAATACGAGTACTGCAAAGGATAATGGGTCATTTTCAAAAAGTTCCTCTGGGTCAGGTGTTGGTAATCTATTATCGGTTCGTTGAACTGTTAGCGCTTCATTTGCTTTATCTGCTAATTGCTTAAAAAGACCCGGCTTCGACGATTCATCTCCAGTATTAGAATCAGGATTAGGGGTTGGGACTGGGAGTAAAGACGATACAAATATAAGAAGAAGCACAAGACATCCAAATAAGTTCAGTACTTGAATTGAAATAATATAATTTGGAAAGTCAGCACGATAGATCAATTCATAAGAAGATGGAATTCCGTCAATTCTTCTGAATTTATTGGCAACATTGGCGTTTCCAAAACCCAAGTTAGGTACATGGGAAGCCCTAACAAAGAGGTAATCGGTATTCCTTTGCACCGCAGTGATTGGGAGTCTTGAAAGTATCGCCTTAGCTTTTGTAATTGATGAGCGTGTGACATCACACCGTTTCATGATTAATGTTGAGATACCCATGATTTGATACCTATTTGCCACGGAATAATATTTATACCATAAAATTGATTTAAGGATACTCCATGAAAATCCAAAACTTAAAATTAAGCAGAAGATTGAAATAAAATTTTTAACTTAAATATGATTGGTTAAATTTTCGGTAGAAGTAAAGCACCGTCAAGTTTGTAATCAGCCCAATGTAATCAGCACATTGCCTCCTAGTCCTAATAAAACAATCTAATCTAAGAATTTAATAATATATCGTAACACTAGTACAATGGGCTGAAACAATTAGCGGACGGTGCTTTACTCCTACTGAATTTTCATAATCAACCTGATCGAAAGGACTCACTAACGCTCAAAATCAATTAAAAGTAACTTGACACACAATTACCTTTGAATCTTGAAACAAGCAGTCTGAGGAAATTGAAATATCCAAAATAAATAATTAAAATGGTGGGTAAATTATTCAGTCCAGTCTGTCACTGACTCCTCAAAATTAATGAGTGTTATGATAACAGAATATGCTGCAATAGAAGCAAAGTAGCTCAAGTAATCAGTTCAGCTCAGACTCAGATTTAATTTTTCCATCCAAGTTTGGTTAGTTTAGATTAGTTGCATTTGCATAGAGTTGAGGAGACTGATTGGAATTTTAGCTTCATCTAACTTTACAAAGAAAGTTTTCACAGTAAACTTAATTACATACTTAATTAAATTTGCTATTGTTTTATTCGTTAATCGTTACCTTCGTACACCGTCTCCGTTCAGTTTTAGTTAATCGGTTTATTGTCGCGCCGTCCACAGTTTGATTTAATACGAACAGTCAGTGTGGGATTTAAATAGGTTTTTCCTAACATCGGTCGAGGATTTTTCCGACTTGCACCTAGAAGTCGGTCTCGACCGCTATGACAGTTTTGTCGAGGCCTTATATCCGTTGTGGTCTTATAATGGATATAAATCTTAATTAGTCTTTATAAAAGTTCATGGATATAGCCATCTTTGTTTGAGCTTGACGATTGACGAAACTTAAGGAAGTGAACTAAGGTTACTATAAGAGAAAAAATTCAGAAAACGACTAAAGTTAAGTTATTAACTCATTTTTATTTTCAAAATTTAATTTTTGAAAAACTAGCAAACCAGAATGGTCGCTCATTGTTCAAAAAATTCTGGTCTAGCTAACAATGCAATGTCAGCTGCAACTTGCATCCACAGCTCAAATTTTGAATTTTGAACAAAATGAGTTTTAACCACTTCAATTCATTTTTCGGATTCTTCTTCTTATAGATACCTTGAAGTGAACCTTGTGAAGGATTTTAGATAAAAGTGAGTTTTTTATATTATTTGGTTACAATGCATAAAATTCTAAACAAAAATGGCAGCTATCGTGGATGATGAGTCGTTTGGGTGTTTTCCTCCCATTAAATTCCAATAAAATATGAATAAATATGGAAGTTGAGTCTTATAAAAAGTAAATTGGGTTTAATAATCAGGAAACTCAATTATCAAGGCTAAATGCACGGTTTTTTAAATCCATGTTGGTCTTTCTGTACGTTGTTGGTTTCGTAACAAATTATTCGCCCATGCTAAATAAATTGGATATTGGATCAGACCAAGGCATAAGAATTCCCGTCCTATAACCAATAAATGGTCCTACCAATTATTGGTTATAGGACGGGATTTCTTATGGTCCTACCAATGAATAGTTTAACGAAAAATCTCATAACCGTCAACTATACTACTCCAGTGGTGAAGTAGTCCGGTAGTGCAGTGTGATTTGAAAACTTCGGCTAGGTGACAAATTCCGACCGGGTTTGAGAAACTCCTGAGATATCTCCTCAATGTTCTTTATATCAACAACAATAATGGACATGACACCGAGTATAATTCCCGCTCAGCTGATGATTTTAGTTCGTTCAAAAATTGTTTTTTCTTGCGTGGCGCGCGCGCATTGTTTATTTCAAATTGTTCATTTAAAAATGAAAATTCAAAATTCTGACAGAATGGACAACGTGGAGAGGTAAAAGGGCACCCACTCACACGGTCACGCCCCCAAATCGCCTTGTCAAATTCCATAAAATGTTTTCATTTTTTAAACACTCCAGGGTACATGGAGACTGTTTTGGCGCTTCGCTTTATAAAGCAAAGCGACAACAAACAATCTAAAATAACACTGAAACATTTCAACAAAATTTAATTTGACTAAAAGTCTCTGCTGGGTTTCTCACTTTCCGCTTATTTATTTCTGCTCACTAAAACGAAAAGCTAAAACTAAATAATATTCGAGGCAAGTGAAGCTGTATGTCAAAAGTCTAAAACAAAACACTTAATGCAATGGTAAATGATTGTTATGAGGAATTATGTAAGAAGATAGCTGCAGTAATAACTCAATTTTCTTTCAAAATTAATTTTTTTGAGCTCTTGCCTGCCGGCAATATAATTTCTTTATTGTAAGGATTGTCAATAAAGCCATTTTTTACTCTTAAGTTGAAACTTGTTATTGTAGTTCTGAATAACCCAGAAGGACAAGTCAAGAAGATTTTTGTTGTAATTAATCTTAAATTATTGTCGAAATACCGCTTGACCTGAAGTTTTTGCACAACGCTGTATTTAAAAAAGTTGTTGAAACTATTTCCGCAAAGCACCACATTATTACATTATAAATAAATACTTTCCANAAGTCAAGAAGATTTTTGTTGTAATTAATCTTAAATTATTGTCGAAATACCGCTTGACCTGAAGTTTTTGCACAATGCTGTATTTAAAAAAGTTGTTGAAACTATTTCCGCAAAGCACCACATTATTACATTATAAATAATACTTTCCATTTAATGGAAGAAATTTTAACAAAAAAGTTAATCTTATTCTTCAACTTTAATTACTTTTTTAACTTTGAGTTTCCAAATATTTTTATTTTAATTCAATTTTGCAAAAGAAATGAATGATCCGCTAAGCTTGTAAATATATTTGATATTAATTCCTCAAAAGTAACTTTCCTGAATTCTTTGTGTACGAATACACGATAGATTTACTTGGCTAGCTAAGAAGGTCTTTCTGCCCAAAGCAGATAGAAATTTAAGAATTGCGTTGTGATACATGTGCAAGTTTTTCTCTGATAAAAAGCCGTATTCCTTTTTCCGTTCATTTTTTTCAATTTTCAATAAAGTGAAGAAAGGCTTGCTATTGCTTGTGGTTGTGGGAATTATTCGTGCAATGCTTACCTGACTTTATTTTCATCTTAGTCAATCTGTCTGAATCTGACCATCATTCACCGAACACTAGACAGTGAGAAAGGATTCATTGACGTTGTTTGTAAAGTCCTTCCAGAAATGCGTTTAGTAAATCCAGGTAAACTCGTAGCGTTGCAGAAAGACACAGATGGAATCCGAAACATCTGTATCATGGCACATGTTGACCATGGAAAAACCACTCTGGCTGATTCACTTCTTGCCAGCAATGGGATCATATCTCAGAGACTTGCGGGAAAGTTAAGGTAAGTAAGTAATATCAATTCTCATCAAGTATTTTATATTAATTTATGGTTGTAATCTGTGCTGTGTTCTCCATATTCGTGTCGCTAGGTTTATGGATAGTCGAAAGGATGAGCAGGAGCGTGGGATTACAATGAAGAGTAGTGCAATATCACTTTACCATTGTTCAGAATATAACCAGAAGGAATACTTAGTCAACTTGATAGATTCTCCAGGTCATGTTGATTTTTCATCGGAAGTTTCAACAGCTGTTCGCCTGTGCGATGGTGCTGTAATTCTGGTCGATGTCGTTGAAGGAGTTTGTGCACAGACCATTGTAAGTTATATTAGATTAGATAAAATCCAATTGACGTTAAGTTTGAATATTAAATTCTGTACTCAAGGTAGCGTTGCGGCAAGCTTGGCAAGAAAATATAAAACCAGTCCTTGTTCTCAACAAAATAGACCGTCTTATATTGGAAGTGAAACTTACACCTTTGGATGCATATTTACATCTTACTCAAGTATTAGAAAAAGTAAGTACTTTGGTATCGTTTATGCTTTTTAAGTTACAAACTCGAAGCCAAAAAAAAAAGAAGTTGAATTGCTCTCCACCCCTGCTAAAATTTGGTCTAATGTTATAATGTCAAAAGACATGTAAAGTTTGAGTTGGTCGCCAACAATGGATGTCACACATTTCACGTCGAAGTTAGTGATTTATGGATTATATCACTCGGTCGAATTCCAATGGGGGATTCGACATTTAAATCGAATCTTCTTTGTTCCGTTTGTAAAGATAAATGCTATAACGGCGGAATTATTCACTACCGACGTCCTTGGGAAAGAAACAAAAAATGAAAATATACCTGTGGAGGATAGCATTCAAGAACTGTATGATTGGAATTCTGGTTTAGATGATGCTGATGATTCCAACCTTTATTTTGCACCCGATCAAGGAAATGTTGTATTTTCGAGTGCTTCAGACGGATGGGGTTTTCGGTAAGATAAAAAGTATTCCTAATTGCAAATAATTTTCTGGATTCAACTTTTGTATATTTATTTTCAGGCTGGAAGATTTTGCAAATATTTATTCAACGAAACTTGGCTTCAAAAAAGCAGTTCTCAATAAAACACTTTGGGGAGACTTCTATATAAACTCGAAGTTAAAGAGAATTATGAAGGGCGCACAAGAAAAAATTAAAAAACCTTTGTTTGTCCAATTGGTGCTTGAAAATATATGGGCAGTTTACAATGCTGTGGCTGTTCGTAAGGTAAATATATTTGATTAGATTCTTTAATTAAAATATATTCGATTAGATTCTTTGATTAAAACAATTACATTTGGGATTATTTATAATTGTTATGTTTTGTTTTAGGACAAGGCTGCTGTTGAAAAAATTGTCTCCAACTTAGGGCTTGTACTTTCAGCTCGTGATTTACGGCAAACAGATCTCAAAGCTTTGTTGCAAACTGTTATGAGCAATTGGTTACCTCTCTCCAAAGCTGTTCTTGGTTAGTCAAAGTAACTGCTGTTGTGTGAAATCGTTTTTTCAATTTGAATTCAAGATTCAAATTATTTATTTACTTTACAGAAACAGTTTGCATTCAACTTCCAAGCCCATTAGAGTTATCGGACTCAAAGGTGGAACGACTTATGCTAACACAAGCTCATAATTTTACAGCATTTCCTGCCGAAACACAAAAGTTAAAATCGGTCTTCTTAAAATGTTCTTCTGAAGATGAAGCTCCAATAATTATATTTGTATCCAAAATGTTTGCTACTGAAACCAGCTCTTTGCCAGAAAGGAGACCAAAGCTATTAACATCAGAAGAAATTTCTGCTAGAAGAGAACAGGCTAAGCAAAGGATCGCGGAAAGACTACAAGGTAAAAGTGTTGAAGTGGATGACACAAAAACAGACAATATATCTGAACCACTACAAGATGACAAGAACGAAGCAAATAAGCCAGAAGATGATGTGTCATTTATTGCCTTTGCCAGAGTGTACAGCGGAACTATCAGAAGAGGTCAGAGATTATATGTTCTTGGACCCAAACATGATCCAGCAATTGCGATGGAATCGGTTAGTTATTCGATTGATTTCTTTGCAATTATACTTTAGTTTTTTATAAACTTGCAGTTCCCAGAGGGAAGAGGGTTAGAGCTAGGAGTTACGCTGAAAGATTTGAAACAAGGTCAGCACGTAACAACTGTAGAAATTAAGCATTTGTACCTCCTGATGGGCCGTGAGCTGGAAATGCTAGATGAAGTTCCACCTGGATGTATCTTTGGTAAGACAAACTCGTAGTCCAAGCTATTTTTGTAACGTTATCATAATCATCGCTTTCAATTCAATAGGTATCGGTGGTCTTGAAGGGCATATTTTAAAAACAGCCACAATTTCTTCCACATTGGCTTGTCCTCCATTTACTGATATAAGTTTTATGGTCGAACCAATTCTTCGCGTTGCAATTGAAACTCGCTATACAGCAGACATGGCAGCTCTACGTCTTGGTTTGAAGCTACTAAATCAAGCAGACCCATGTGTTCAAGTTTTTGTCCAAGAAACTGGTGAACATGTAATTGTCACTGCAGGAGAAGTGCATTTGCAAAAGTGCCTTGATGATTTGCGAGAGAGGTAAATTCCTGTCCTAATTGTCAATTTTGGATTATTATAGTGTGATTAAATATTGTAAAATTGTTCATTATTTTAAATTCTAGATTTGCCAAAGTTGAAATCACTGCATCTCAGCCAATTGTTCCATTTCGTGAGACAATTGTAGAACCACCTAAACTTGACATGGTAAATGAGATCATTATACAACAACCTTCGTCTAAATCAATTACTAAACAGTATGACTCCGCTCGGGTTCCAACTGTAACGGACACAGGTTTAATTATTCAGCAAACTGCTAACAAGAGGTCTACAATCAAAATCCGTGCACTACCGTTACCAGCAGAAGTTGTAAAAACGATAGAGTCTTTTACGACTCTTCTAAAACTAATTAAGAAAGGGGACGACATGATTGACAAGACACAGGTGACAGAATTTCAGAAAAAATTGAAGGAAGCGTTTGAAACAGGTGGTTGGGAATCGAACATTGTTGACCGAATATGGTCTTTTGGACCTCATCATTATGGACCAAACATTCTGTTCAATGATGTCAAGGCCAATGAGTCAGCTTCATTCTGGCCACAAGATACTCGAAATGAGGCTACACTAAACAATGACTCATTGTACGCCTATGGGAGTAATTTTATCAACGGATTCCAACTAGCCACAATGGCTGGTCCATTGTGTGACGAGCCACTTAGAGGCGTTGCCTTTATTGTTGAAGATTGGACGTTCGAGGAAGAAGGGATTGATCAGCCTTCGAATCAGCCCTTTGGACCATTTTCTGGTCAAATAATGTCCGCTGTCAAAGAAGCTTGTCGGAAATCCTTTCAAGCCCAACCTCAACGACTGATGGTAGCCATGTACTCCTGTAATATTCAAGTCAACAGTGAAGTATTGGGTAAGAAATCTTTGTTTCTTTATTTCAAATTTTTTTGAGACTGGGTGGATGATATGTCAAAATCACATTTATAACATCTTATCCTAACCAAAATAACCGGAGAATTTGTCATGAATTCTTCGATTCAGATAGTGATTTCAGTGTAAGGAAAATTTCAATAATTGTTTCGTTTTTGAGGTCTCTGGTAGCAAGTTCATACTGCGTGTCAAACATGTTGTTTACATTCAACGACGCGAAATGTTTTTAATTGTTGCATGAGTCAGACTGAGGGAATAAGGAATCTTCCTATGTTAATGAAAATGATTTGAACCGAACAAAATGGTTACAGAAGATTTTAAGAAGTTAGAAGTGGATGGGATGTATTTTAATCATTTTTGTCGACTCACTGCTTTATTATTCTCCAATTCACTTTTTATATGTAATGTCATTGTCATTGATGGTGTTGATGTAGCGTTAACTATAGATCTGAACACTTGCTGTAAAAAAAAAACTTTAAATCCAAGTGTTTATGGACCGCGGAGTTATGGTTGGGATTGGGATTTGTTTGAATATGGACTTGCATAAACGATGTGTTTATTTCTTTCTAGTTGCTTAAATTATGAGGTCGTTACATTTGTTTAACAACGACATTTATCAAAAACTTGAAAAGTCTAGAACAAATTGGGCGTATATACATTATAACAATAATCAAATGCTGTATATCTTAAATCTTGGTAATTTGTCGGGATATGAGGTCCGGTCTTCACCACAAATTGAAAAAATGGTTAATTGTTTGTTATGTTGTAGAATTTAGGATTGAGGTTTAAAATTTTTAATTTTCGATTTATACTAAAATAGTTGAGTTATTAGGAAATTCACATGCTCAGTTTACCGAACTTTTCCGTATCGTCCAGCTACGTGGGTCAAGTTAATCGATATTCGATATTTTGTTTAGGATTTTATGAATGGAGATAATTGAATTAGGTTGAATGAGAGATACTTTTACGTAGCTTCCGCTGAACTACCATTTACCTTCTTTTGGACTAATGATCCTCAGTTACAGTTACTTATTTTGTACCTGATTCTAAGCTGTCGTAATTGAATTTAAGTGTCTTCGTCGAAATTTTTTATGCACTCTGTCATGATGTGATCAAATTACTTTTCTCTGTAATTCATAAATTGGTAACCGATGATAACATAACGCTTCTAAACGTGCACATCTAAGCGTTTTTTGGTTAGCAAAGTTTTCTAAAGAGTATTTGAAGATAAGTAAGTTTCTTTCAAGAATTTTCTGAAGCCGCTTGTTCCAACATCACCTTTAGTTTGTTCCATGGGAATTCTGGATTTTGAATCTGATCTTCTGGATTATAAACATATTGAACCATTCAAATTAGTATTTGATAAATCTTTTTGTAATTTATATAAGAGATATAATAGTTTTTTGCGTACTTGTTTCTGTGTCCATATTTCTAAATTTTACTTCCCTGCCTGTCCTATTCGGTAGTCTGACACATGTCATTCCGTAGACACGAATTCCTGGGACGCGTGCATATGCTGGTTGACTGTGTGCTATCGGTCCTTCTACAGATAACAATGAAATGATTTCATTTTTAATAAATTTTTAAAGTGAATTCAAAATTACTTACCCAAATACCCGGGAGATGGGCATCTACAAATAACTAAGTAGTGAGCTTTTCCTGTCCGACTATTCTGTAGTGCTAAAATTGACCAGTCCTTTGGAGCTCTACACTCTCTGACTTCTTGAGTTGGTTCGCATGTCTTGACAAGTGTTAGAATCTGAAATTAATTAATCAAAGTTTCAAATTTTGAAGCCAAGGTTGGCAATTTTTGCTAAGAAAATCTGTCTATCAGAGAAAAAGAGATTTAGATCACAAATACTCTAATCATGGTATAGTTGTGTGATGTGTTGGGTTGAAGTAATAACAACCGTATTTCTTACCTTTGTTCAATATTACAAAAAGAATTTTTACAATAATATTCACAGAGTGATCATATAGCAAGTAGTATAGTAAGGATTTATAAATTCATCCAATTACATCAGTAGTCGTAACTTGTTACATAAAATGGAAAGAAAGGGTAGATTTGAATGGATATCATGCCAGTAATGGTAATGTGGTTCAATTTTTTCCGTCAGCTTGTTAAGGTTACTGTACAATTCCGTAATTCTTTATCACCCGACAATTTAACTGTCACCCCTTCCAATTGTTTGTGGTAAACGGGCATCACTGGTGTTGTCCACAAGCTACCCACGTAATGTGACTGCTACTCTAAACCCCGAATTGTATAACCCACTTCCTATGAATTTATTTCTATCGTGTTCGTGATGAAGGACTCTGAAACTTGTCTTGGGTAATTTTGACAACTTTTCTTCACTTGTAATATGCCAAATTTTAATGAATTATTTTTGTATAATTTTAAAGTCATATCCATTATACACTTTTTATTTGTCATTGTTATGTAAAATTTTCAAGCGGGATGATAAATTCAATTCTAATAGTAAAATAGTCACCATCAAGTTCTTATTTTTCATCTATTTTACAGTTTCCAACAGGCTAATATCATGGCCATGTTATATTATTGAGTATTCAATAATTATTATTGTAACAATTTCCGAATTGCTATGCAATTCGGAGGACGCACAAAGTGAAATTTGAAATGACAGTATTTATATTCCAAGGCATATAGTTATGTTCCGTAATTTAATGGTTTTGCCAAAGTAGTTGAAATTACTCCAAATAATTTTGGTAGATTTAATTTCTCTTTGTTTCATGACTAGGGTTTCCGGTATTTTAGAAGTCAGTGTTTTGAATGTAAAAGGGACGATATGTTTATTTTTGACATTTCAAAATCACTTGTTCAATCGTTAGCTTAGATAAATGAAATTTTAAATATTTGACATTTGCTGAAGTGAAGTGGTTGCAGAGGCAAGCTAACAATCTAGTATAAGCTTGTGTTTTGATCAGTAGAAGTTTTAAGGGTTTTCTACTGTCATATTCCATTAAGCATCATGTAAAAATGGAAATTTTAGGGTTGATTTAATTCGATACAGTTTCGTACCAGAGCAAAGCAGGACTGTGACCCACAAATTACATTCAGGTTCCTTTACCATGCGAATCGAGTATAAATACACGCCACCTTTATTTTATATTTCCTAGAATCAAATGAATACTACTACTTTGTAATTAATATATTCGTCTGTGTATTTTTATAATTAAGAAAACGAGACTAAAAGTTGTATCCAGAGAAGTTAAATATGTTTTTGTCATACCTGTGAATGGGCGCCAGTGACAAGGGGAATCGTATGTCGATCATCAGTTCGGGTACTTACAGAACACGGTCGATGAGTATTTGGACAGGCACATAATGGCTGACTGTAATTTAGTCGAAGGTAAACGGCGCTGCAGACCTATAAATTGAATTTAGAAAATGAAAGTTTAAAAAGTTTGATGTTTTTAGCGTTTCAGTACTCACCTGTTGGGTTGCACATTCGGGTAGTAAATACAAATGTTGATTATGCGGGTAGTAATGATATTTTGTTGGTTTTGATTCGTCACTTCCTGGAATTTGTTGCTTGTTATCAGTACCTGCAGCAGAATGTGCAACTGCACTGGCAACTGCTAGCCAGGATTGCTATAAATTCAGAAATAAAGGTTATTTCGTTGAATTTTTTTGTATTAGAATTAAAACTGAACCAAAATAAGACTTATACTTAAAAAATGATAGATTTTGCCTTTGAAAATTTGATACAAACGGAATAATGCATTCAAATTTAAAATCTGTAACACCAAAATCACGGTTAATCACTTCGTTTAAAATCTTTTGTGACAGACCTAAATACTGAAGGTGTTGATCCATGACGGTTCTCTACTCATCTTTTACTATTGTAACGTATTCCAAAAAATTCAACCCTGATTGACCTAAATAGAAAGAGCAGGATCCTGAAAATGGGAGGATCAGAATCAGGATACTGATATTTGACTTTGGTTCCATCGATAGCCCAATCTGTCATGGCTTATGGCTAGGAAATTTATTCTTAGAATTGTCTCATTTTACATTGTTTGGAAGATGATGAAACTTAAAATGACACTAGTCACGACAAAAGCATCAGGCAAGGTGGTAAATGTATGGTCACAAACTGAAATAACTTTTTGTGGCTTTCAAGGTTTGAGATGATTTATTTCTACTGACACAGTAGCAGTAACTTTATTATGAGAAAAATAATGTAGCAGGTGAATTTAATTATTGAAATGAGAATTTAATTAATTTATTTTTTTCAATTGTCTCCTTCATGCTTATGGTTGTCTTATACAAACTTTAAAAAACAAAACAAGTTAGAAGTTAGAGAATTAATGCTTAGATTGGTGAACGGGAAACAATTGATGTCATAAACTACGGGTTTCTTGCTTTCATGATTCTAAGCCTTCTCGTATCAATTACTCGAATTCAAAATACAATTTAAATAACTTAGTCTACCAGTTATGAATTTAATTTGCTCAACGGTACATATACCAATTCAATCTTCTATTAAAACTATTAAAGCTTGTGGACTATAGGGAAACAAGAGAAAGTCAACGGTATTTTTAAGCTTTCATTGCTCATCAGACAATTTATTAGGAGTCATATTTAAATGGAGAAAAGCGAAGGGAACTCATTTAATAGTCTGTCATTCTTTTTGGAAATCCTTTTACTCTTATTTACATTTTATTCCCTATAAAAACGAAGTTACCAAGAGAGAATGGTTGCTATTAATAACTGTTATGTTGGAAAAAGAGTTTATTACTAAATGGAGAGTTTTCTGAAAAGGAAAAGGAAGTCTTTATATATTTTACCTATCAATCCTTTATTGCGAGATAGGGAACGGAATTATAAAAATCAAGTGTACATTTTGGCAATTTTCTATTATTGTCTGAATACTTGTATTTCCGGAACTTTGAAATTGATGCCTCTGATTCTATGTTTCATCGTTTCAATGAACTTCAAATCCCCACTTTCTAAAACTCAAAATATGAGGGAAAATTACAGAGACAAATTCTCCATGGAGTATCTTTTACCCTGTGCGTCAAATTTTATGACGTTGGATAGAACGTTATTTTAGTTCGTCTATATTTGATGGTGACATTAACTATTGTAATGCTTATTTTTAATTTTTTAGTTTGCATGCAAAAGCCCTCAATAATGTGCAAATGAAAACTGTATAAGGATTTTATTTTAGTTTATAATTTGGAGGGATGGATGACCTACCTATGATGATTGTGAAGGGTTGGATCTAACTGTTCAAGTTATAATAGACATTCCTTATTTTTTTAAGTATCAGTTAATAATAGTTACACATATGCTGGAGGTGTCACAGTTACTAAAATAAGTTTGACATAAAAATTTGAATGTTTATGAAAAATTGGGGATTTTGGTTTGTTTTAAACAGTAGGACTTGTTAGTGAAAGTTGAGTTTCTTCAATTTGAATTAGGAATTGAGTAGAAAGTATTTTGAAACTAAGCTTCTCATTGCATTATGAATTCTTAATGTGGAGGAGATCCCTAAAATATGAAATCGTAGTTAGTTATCAGACTAATCATTAGTTACATTAACAAATTTAAAATATTGTTTTAGTTAGCAGGAGGTCCAGGTTTTCTCCTTAGCTTGCTTATCTTCCTGCTTCCGCATGGAGTTTTATAAATATATTTTTTATGAATTCAAATTCACATTTATAGTTAGTTATTAATCATTTAATATAAACGTTAAAAAAAAATACAAATTTCCTAACCAAATCCACGATGATGGGCACAGCAGACAGATGGGAAAGAAAAGTAATGAGATAAGATAAACTTTGCAAAGATTTGACATACGTGAGAAATAGAAATTCGGATAAGATTCATAGGGGAAATACTAATATTTTTTTTCGGTGTGAGGTGCACCAGAGCGAATCAGACAGAAATAAACTCAAATGATAGAGAAAAAAAAACATCTGGTAAAATTGAAAACTTGACCTTTTTGGTGAAATAAGTAAAAAATTATCAGAGAAGTCAGTAGTTAGGGATTGTTCAAAAGAAACAGTTATCCGGAGAAATACGGTATTTGCAGAACGCTTTCGATTTTAACAATTTTTAACTGATTTTTGTTTCCTCTCAAATATTCTCACGGCTTTCTTTCACTTAAACTGTTGTAAAGAACGTGCTAGGAAGGAAAAAAAAAAAAATTTTCGAAAGATTTCACTGTAGTAGTAGTAGTAGAGAATTTACGTGCACATGTTCTAACCTTAACATTTCCTTTGAGTACAAAGGTAAAATTAAGGACATAAAAATATACATTTGCTTTGCTTCGACAATTTGTTCGTCGGAATTAAGAAACCTTGTTATGGTTTTCTTTAGGCAGATTCACTTGGGAATTTTAAACTTAATTTTTCTAAAGTATCCCTCTTGGAATTTTTGTTACAAAAATCTCACAAAAAAAAAATCTGTATGCACTGCTGAAAAGTAGCTTATAGGCTTTCCTGATTTTTGTTATGAAATTCATGTTATGATCGATAAAAATTCCGTAAAGGGGTAAAACTTTATTTTGCGGTTAACCAAATGACAATGCCCAGAGGAGTTTTCTGAACCTCTGAATTCCAAATTTTCTAAAGAATTTATGATATTTAGACATGAAGCGTCGTGTCGTTGGTATGAAATCAAAGACTGACAAATAAACAGATCATTTTACTTCCTATTCGTGGTTAAGAAATAATTTCATATATATGTATTTTTGTTATTTACTCTTTGTATACCTTAATTATTTTAAGACTTTAGTTATAAGATTGTAGATATTGAAAAAATTTGAAATGTAATTTTTTTTTTTTTACCTTTGGTTGAATAAGCTTTCCTGGAATAATTGAAGCTGTAGAATTGACTGCATCATTTCTTAATAATTGGTATGTGAGAGTGGAATTAACTTTCGTATGTTTTCCTTTAGGTTTTGACTTTTTTGTTGGTATTGTTGTTTCTAAGGATGCAGTTGTATTTTCAATTGGGACTGACATATTGTTCGTTTCAACAACCTTAGAGACTAAATTAGACTTCTTAGATGAATTTGTAGGTTGTACTGGTGTAGTTAGGAAGAGAAGAATAGTGATGCTTAAAATGAGTGTTAGGCTTTGATTATGATTCCATGGCATAAAAATTTCCATCCTGAAGAAGTGAGAGATCAAAAAAAGATATGGAAAATATTTTGTGTAAAATAAAAAAAATATTCCTCTAAGCAAACTTTTTACTAAATTGAGTTGTGTCGGTAGTAGAAAAGTAAAATTTTACGGAAGCTCCGTCTGTTTGTATAATCTTGCAGATAGGCATAACCACTTCACAGATTTTGAGTTTGGAGCACTCTATTGAATAGATGATCTCAAGATGCTCTCGCTGAATAGGGTTGACTCAAAGTGATTACCACAGACGAAGTGCAAAGCCATTTTCATCCTTCTCAAACTCTTTCTCCTTGTCCTCAACCGTTGCATGCATGTTGACTTGGAAGTTAGGATTTAGAGAAAACACAACTTGTCAATTGTTTTGTTTAGACATAAGATAAGGGATACACGGAAACTTGGAATACATGAAAGAGGAGTGTTGTGATGATGTTATTACCAAATGTATCTTTCAAGTTAATTTATGGCAAACTGTCATTAAAATATAAATGCATTACTGAACAAAAATTAAATTAAAAATATTGGCTAATCAAATATGATCAATTGAGAATATCAAATATCATCAGCTAATTTCACTCATCAGCATATTTTCACAAAAATTTAATTACATTATAGTGTATGTTTTGTGTCAAAAGATAATTTTCTCTTATGGGATCGATTACTTCAGCTTCTTTTTAGAGCTTTTAAGTTCTGTTTCGTGTTATGACATCATTATAGAACAAAATGCTCTGGCAATATATTTATTTTATCGCTCAATATTTCAGTGATGATATTTTGAGGAAGAAGAAACAAGTATTTGGTCGTAGTCAATTTTACAGTAGAACTCGGCTTTAGTAATTACGGATATACCGACATGTATGCCGTAATAAATTAGCCCGAAAATAAACCTATCACTTCGTTGATAACTAACACTACATCAGTGTTAAATGCGTTGCCTATAGTGAACATTATCTCTGGTAAATAAATTATCCCGGTTTTCTCAAAATTTATATTTCCGACTGTTGGTGGGAGAATGGAAATTTAAACTTTCCAAATTTAGTTTATAAACATTTTTGTTAAATTTTTGAAATATGACAAAAGTTGTCAAGTCAGGGCCAAGGTTTGATATAATAGTCAACGGTGGAAGATGAATATTCATTTAAAGTAAAGATTACATATATTACAAAAGCAAGTTGTGAAACAAACGTGAACCTCAAAGTTTTAGAAATCAACAAATAACCTACAACTTGCTTAAATCCTTCCCAAGTTAGGAAAATTTCTATCACAGCAAAACCATAGAATTACGGCTAATAAGATTAAACCAAGAAATTGTTACGGAGTTTTACAGCAAGAAAATGTGAATTGTTTTTGAAAACTTTCTAGATGAGGATGATAAAGTCATTTGCACAAGATGATTGTACCACAAGTAATAAGGATTACCTGATTTGTTCGTTTGTTATTCTTTAATGAATTTTCAATTGGCAACCTCAACAGAATTCTCTTTTTGAATGCATTAAAACAACACTTAACTGGGTCAGCCAAATGTAAAGTTTTTTAAAGATCCCTTTCAACAAACTATAACACTAGTTCTTAACCACTGCCTTGGTTTCTTGAGATATAATTCTGACAAGCGGATGTGTTCGTCCGTCTTGTCATAAACTTTTTTTGTTTTGAATTTTATTAGGCTTGTCTGTCACAGATCATCTTCTGTAGAATTACTTTACCATGTGTGTATGGTGTGACGATAGCAATGAATAAAACGAATGTATGTAATAGATAATTTTTCGTATGTAATTTTTTTCATAGTTTATAGTCTACAAATCTAATTTAAAAAAAAATTTTTTTATTTTTATTTTTGTAAAGCGTAATCTGAACAGTTTGTGTTTTTGTTACTATAAAGTTGAATACACTTGGCAACACTGCTTGAATTATATAGTCGCAAGTAGCACAATTGTGAAGAATAATTGACAAATTGGATTTAAATTTTGAAATAAAATTTACAAAAACTCTTTCCTTTTGAAAGCTGGGAATTTTAAAAATTCGTTTCATTCAAGTTTTTCCCGTGTTGTTTGAGGGAGTTTTTATAACTTGTATAAACACTCTTTATGACAAGAGTTCACTGTACTCTTAATAAACTACGCAAACTTGAGGATGTTTGATAATAGTGTAAACTTTTTCCTAAAACGTTCATAAATTCCAAGAACTTTGATGTCCCACTTGACAATGAAAATATGACAGATTTTGTTCTAAATTTTGTGAATTTTATAATATTATAAAATTGATCAACAAGGAAAACTGCTAAGTAAAAACTACATAGCCAAATTTTGTTATAAAAATAATGGATATAACAACAATCCTATTTCAACAACACTGAATTGCGTGTTATTTTCTTCATATGGAGCAAATAACAGTATGTTATTAATATCGGATATAAAAACAACATTTAAAGAGTTGTAATAATGAGGTTTTACTGTAGCAGCAAAATCTCTGTAATGAAGTTNGTTCATAAATTCCAAGAACTTTGATGTCCCACTTGACAATGAAAATATGACAGATTTTGTTCTAAATTTTGTGAATTTTATAATATTATAAAATTGATCAACAAGGAAAACTGCTAAGTAAAAACTACATAGCCAAATTTTGTTATAAAAATAATGGATATAACAACAATCCTCTTTCAACAACACTGAATTGCGTGTTATTTTCTTCATATGGAGCAAATAACAGTATGTTATTAATATCGGATATAAAAACAACATTTAAATGGTTGTAATAATGAGGTTTTACTGTAGCAGCAAAATCTCTGTAATGAAGTAAAATACCACACGATGAAACTTGAAGCAAATAGTTGTGCGAAATTTCCTTGCAAAATCTTGCTGTTTCGTTCATTAGCCGGATATAGGAACATACAAATAACTCGTTTTTTTAAGTCAACACTAAATAAGTTCTAATAAGTTGATTTGATTTGATTTTTGATTTGATTTGATTTGATTGTAATTTATTACAGTGTCAATAGCATCATTTTTAGTACAAAATGGTAATATACTTAGACACTCCCACTTGCGTAGGCCTATTTTACTTAACCTAAAAATTAAAGTTAAAATTATATAGAAAAAGTGATTTGATCACTAAACAGTGGTTATATGGATTGTTATATGTTGTAAAATAATATTGAATTATTCAAATTCAAATATCTAAAATTCAAAATCCATATTTTTGGCTATATTGGTCTCAGGTATTGATTTGTTGGTAAATTTAGACACTGTATGCACTGGTTCTGTCCATCATAACAAATTTCGCTGCCTTTTCTTTAAATTTGGAAAAATTATTAAAATTATGGACCATACCTCTGTTTGAGAGTAAGAAATTGTTCCAAACCTTGATCGCCCTATAGAGAAAAGAATTTTTGAAAGTTTCAGAGTTATGTGTGAAAGTATTGATAAAACCTTCAGTAATACTTGCTCTTTCAGCATTTTGAATAATTAAATTTTCACTCAGGAGTTCAATTTTATCAGTGAAGAATAGATGTTTAAAAGTCTGATGAAGTTTGGCATGACTTCTGCTGTGGAAACACTTGCAATTAATAAATTGGAAAACGAAACTAGTGCAATAAGTTAGACACGCATGCATGGTTGTTATGTTGCATAAATTTTTATGATTTGTATGATTTATAATTTTACTTTCACTTCAATTTAATAAAACTTTTTCTTTGTCGTTGAATGTTATTTTGCTCATTGCTCTATTCGGAATCGTGACTCTGACAATCATCAAGATTATACTTGTTGACAAGCGTTAATCAAATCATCTGAGAAGGTCAGGTTCCTCGCTCACCTTTATATCCCAATTTCTCTTAATTCTCATGTAGTACTTTGAAGTTTTGGTTTACCAATGAGATGTCTAGAAAAATGCTTGTATTGTATTCTTCACGTGTCTGGTTGAGAATACCTGTCAGTTATGAACCATAACTTTTGATCTAAGCGAGTAAAAATTCTTAGCAGTAGATTTGTCATAAAATACAGAGATAACATGATAATTGTTTTTACCCAATAAATCAATTTTATGAATCTAACCACATCTACATACCACATAATATGAAGACAATGGTTAGATTAGGTTTTCCTACTGTTTTGTCAAGTGATTCTATCCGGGAGCGAAAATCCGGGAGACGAAAATACGGCCTATTAAAAAACCTAAAGGAAACAAAAAAAAAACTAATGAAAACCTAGAAAACTAATGTAAACCTAAAAGAAGATACAAACGAAAGGCTAAAAGAAAATCTACAAGAAAACCTTTAAAAAACAAACGTAATAAAATTTGGCACAGTTGGCACAAATTTGCAACAAAAATTTATAGACCGGATTTTCCATAAGTCGAATTTTCCAAAAGCCGGATTTTTCAGGTCTGATTTTCTGGGTCGAATTTTCTCACAATGCTATGAGATGGTTGTAGAAATTGGGGAAAATGCTTGTTTTTAACTTTTAATAAAGTTAATAAACACTTTTCAATTTCACGGTGGAGAATAATAAGAACTTACTAAGGTTTCTCACAATCCTTCTTACTACGCTAAGTTTGTGACAGTTATCGAAGTCGTGCTAACATTTTCCCACAGAGAACAATATTCAAATAATAAATTGAAAAATTCTTCGTACTCTTTGTTGTGGAGTTATCTTTGGACGATAGGCTGTACTAAAGTTTGCACAAGGATTGTACAGCATGTTTACAAAAAACGGATACTAATGAAAGTTGTTTTCTCTTAAGTCAAGTTGAGACATTTGATGAACAGCGGTAAAAACAAAAAGGGGAGGGAGTGAAGTTAGATGAGGAATTATTCAACAAAAATAGACTCACCCAGACACAAATACAAACTAATTAACTATAACTAATTATTCAAAGTAATAAATATCCAACCCAACGGTGCTTCAATCCAGGCAACAACTGTGTCAAAGGTCAGATAAAACTATTGTCATTGGTAAGCTAATGTTTGAGATAAGATCGGAAGACGTGATATATTTCGTTAATCTAAATGTCCACTTGCGCCACAAGGCACCGCCCGTGAACCCATTTCATAAATGGGCACTATTTCTAATTTTCACTTTGTTTTTGCTATTTTTTAAAATGCCTTGATAGACCAAAAATAGAATCAGATTATGGACTCAATGAGTCAATGACTCCATCCTCCGGCAAAATTGAGTCANAAAAAAAATATATTTTTTGAATTTTTATTAAATTTTGAAAAGTATAATTTCTGAAAAATAAACATTTAGATCAATTGGGTATTGATCTATTCCTACTACTTTTGGGAGCAGCATTGAATGCATGAAATCATGTTTAGAGCAAAACCCAACATGATATAAATGTTTATTTTTCAGAAATAATCTTCAAAATTTAATAAAAATTCAAAAAATTTTTTGAAAAACTCAAAATATGGCATATGGAAATACGATTAGGTACACTCATACAACAATTAATCGACGTCGGTCAAATAACGAAAAATTTGGCAAACCCTTTTTTGAGTCTNCAAATAACGAAAAATTTGGCAAACCCTTTTTTGAGTCCATAATCTGACTCTATTTTTGGTCTATCAAAGCATTTAAAAAAATAGCAAAAACAAAGTGAGAATAAGAAATAGTGCCCAAGTATGAAATGGGTTGGCGGGCGGTGCCTTGTGGCGCAAGTGGACCTTTAGATTAACGAAATACATTATATCAGATCTTCTGATCTTATCCCAGACATTGGCTTACCAAACAATATTTGTGAAGCTTTTGAAGAAATTGATATTGACTATTGCCAAAAGGTTTGTCGTTCCGTTGGACGCCGCTTACAGGCATGTATAGATGTAACGGCGCACAAGTGTCAATCAAACAAAGAAAGTTGATCAGTCAACATTAGACAAGAATTATTATTATTATTATTATTATTGCCAAATTTTTTATTATTGAATGTAATTTGTTAGATGTTCCGTCATAATTAATTGCTTTCTTGGCAATACCTACTACCCTGAGTTATGAAACGCTAACATTATTTGGAAATTATTATGAAATTATAGTTTACTTCTAGACACAATAATTTGAAAAAATAGTGTATGCCAACTTACACAACATGTGTGTGTCTGCTGCCCTATGCCATTTTTGGTGAAAGGCAGAGAAAATTAGTATCCGTTTTTTGTAAACATGCTGTACAACTAGATAATATGGGTTGTTTCCGAAGACCAATCATTTCATTATGAAATCTGAGTGACGAATCATGAAAGAACTGGAGAATCTCTGCCGAAAAATAAACTTTGAAAGGGAAGGGATTGACTGTCTCACTCTCTCCTAAAAACTAACTTTTGAAACTGGTGGTCTCATTTTACAAAACAGCGGATGGATCCTAATAATATCCGATTCCAAAAGACAATTCTTTGCAATTAAAGTTAACAAAATTAATTTAAGTTTAATTTTTTCTCAGGATTAAAGTACATATTACTAATTAGGTATTTTAAGCTTCTTTTAATTAAATCAGATCGTTGACCTATTGGTTTTTAAAATTAGTTTTTTGGCTTTCACTTTTAATTTTCTTCCACTTCATTTTTATTTGAAGTGTGTGCTGTCTAGAGTGGATGCCGCTGATTATTTCCGTTTGTTTCTCATACGCCCATTAATTTGTCGGCTTAGGTATTATGTAGCCTTTGTCTGTAACCTGTAGAAATTGATAGTTTGTTGGTTCTTTGATTTCTTAATTATAACCACTCACTCATCTCTAAGGATAGTCCTTGTTAAAGGAAATCCCTGGTGTGTGCTAGCTTCGTGACAGAGCAATCCTCAGTCGAAATTAAGTAAGTTGGCCGATTCGTAACCCAAACAAAATTTGGCGAACGTCGTCAACGCCTCTGAGAAAATTACGCGGCTTCTTTTGTGTAAAACACAATGAATTGTTTGTCTCACCGCAAAAATTTTGGAATTGGACTATTTCAGTATTAAATTTTTAACCCAGCTATTTTTTTTTTACATTTTTGAATCTCCTGAAGCTGAAGAATGACCGTGTGAAAATGTCATTTTATTCATTAAAACTGAGGATTTTTCATGAAAATGAAACCAAGCCAATTCTCACGATCATGACAAGGTCTTCGGAGGTCAGAGATGAATTGTACCTTCAAGTCAAGAAAAATTTTTATTTCGTTTCACTTTAATAGATTTAACTGTCAAACTGAAAAAAAAAACTAGAAAGTGGAATCATGGGTTGCGTATGTTGATATTCATGATGTATATTTACTGTCGAAAAATAAAATTTTATTGCTATGATTCCTGAGGTTAAAATTTCCCTTTTCTAAAGATTATAGAAATTACAGAATTTTGATAAAAGTTTATAATTGTCTAACCGATAAACTTTTGAGTTTAAGAAAAATGATAGAAATTATTATCTAATTACTATTATTTATAAAAGAAAGCAATTTATTGGAAAGTTATCTCATTTCATTTCGTCGTCGTACAATTAATTAGTTGGTTTTTATTGTAATATAATATGCAAAATTCGATAAGCCATAATTGAGAAATCAATTCGAATGTGTGCGTGTGCGATAATCGGTGTGTTTACAAGTCTTATTACAAGCTCGGCCAAACTTTCCCTTTGACCAATTAATTTCAATAATAATATTGAACCAGAAACGCATTGCTTGGCTATTGTTGTTAAAACAAACTTCGAGTCAAACTGCCGTAAAATCAAGTGTATTTAGGTGTCCATTATACCAGAAAAATTGAGCTAAAATATATATAGAGCGCTCAATAAAAACCCCGCCAAGAAAGATACTTCTTCACTATTACTACTACTTTTTGCGACTATTGCTATACTCTTTGGCACTATATTATTTACTAACTTTGTGCTTTCTTTGGTGGGGTATTTATTGAACGCTCTGTACTTCGTCTTATACAGGGTTAGCACAACTTTTGGATCACCCTGTCGTAGCTATGTGATTTTCAAATAACATTTTAAGTTTTTTTAAGTATGTGGTAAACCATCTCAGAGAGATAATATGAATGAGTAGAACTGGGTTATTGATCCAATCTCACTTTCAAACTTGTTTAAACTTCACGTAATGTCCAGATGAAATATTCAAATTTTTAAACCAACTGATTGTGAATTGTTGTAGGATCGAGTATGAATCTATTCCATGTTCATCAGATACAATAACAATTTTAAAATTTTGTTCTGCTGTTCTTTTGGAAACCAAATACCCTAGAACCACAGGTATAATGCGCGTCTTATAACAATGATTTCAACTCAAAATTGGTGGTCAAATTTTGTAGCTTATTGTCTTCGGGGGGAGGGAGGGGGTGTCTATACATTCAATTCAAATATTCTGTGTAACCAAAAATGTATGAGATAATTTTAATTTGTGTCAATAGTGTACTACGATTTCAAATCCTTCGTCACAAAATAAGCGTCTTGTAAGCTTCTGGTCTTATATCGGGTATAAGACAAGCATGATCTGAGAAAAAGTATATGAATTGAGCCCATTTTTTTTATGCTAACATTTTGAGAGGTCTACAGGAAGACCTTGTAAAATAAAATCTAGTAAAATGGAATGCCAAGCAATTTCCCAATGCTTTGATCACAAATCATGAATCTATCAAAGACAAGGCGAAAAGTATGATCTTCTAACACGTTCCTTGCTCTTTCTAAATACATTGCTAGAAACCAAATGAAAAATTCTCTTGTCTAATAAGCGAGTTGGTCTTATATTATGTCTGCTCCCGATAATTTTTTTTTAAATAGCACCAAATCAAGAACATGATTTGACCTAAATTTAACACACACAAAACGCTAATGGGGCTCAAAATTATGCACACCAAATTTGTAAAATCAGCACGTGTACCAATATCTAACTCCTGTAAAATTAGCTAAAATTTAATTCATAAATTACCCAGTAGAGCATTCCATCTGGCAACGTCGCTCTGGGTATGCAAAAAATTTCCCCTTAGCCTGGGAAAATCGGAAACAACTGGAGGCCATAAAAAATTAACATGCTTTTGCTTCGCTCTTTTCACTTATTTCTTATTTGATGGACATACAAAACGACTGATCATACCACCTGGTCGAAGCTTACTAGAAAAAAGGGAATGGAATGACTACATTTAGCGATCGTAAAAAAATTTTTTTTTTTCTTTTGAAAAGAATGTAAAGTTTTGGGCCCCAGATGGTAGGAGGGATGGTATCGGGTGCTTGAATAGCACTCTGTCTCTCCCTACCCATTAAGTTTGTTGTCCACTAGTTCATTCGCTTCATCGTTGTCAATTTCCATTAATTCATTTGTTACCATTGTTATACCTAATTTTAGGCTTTGAAACATCAGAGTTATAAGGCTGAATGAGTTTTAACCCATAATATCAAAGGTAGTATGTTATATTAAGTTATTTTATTTCGGCACGGAAAACAAGTATATTATAAACGAGAGCGTATTATAAACGGGATTTTAGAGTAAGTCTTATGTATTTGTACGCTCTACAACATCAATCTGCAGCAAACTATCTACATTTCAAGAAGATTTTTAGCGGCATCTTCCAACAAAAGATTTGATGATGTAGTTTCTCTTGGTGTTGGGATTACGCAGATCACTTGTAGAGGACGCACCGTAGTGTTCGCGAGTATCATGAATCATCATGATTCATGATGACCGAAATTGAAATTAGAGGGATGAAATTATTTCTATCACTTAAAAACTTGAGAGAAATAAATTTGTGATATCTTGATATTGAATCCTTAGCAAATACCTTTAGATACCTTTAAATAACAGATGCAATTTGTATAATGAACTCAACAAATAAATATCTAATTTACTTTTATTTGTAATTCTCAAATACAGTGCTCTTCGGTTTTAAAATAATTGTGCATAAGACCAGCTTGGTTATTAAATCTGAATATTTTTCGGCTTTTTGTACAAATNTAGCAAATACCTTTAGATACCTTTAAATAACAGATGCAATTTGTATAATGAACTCAACAAATAAATATCTAATTTACTTTTATTTGTAATTCTCAAATACAGTGCTCTTCGGTTTTAAAATAATTGTGCATAAGACCAGCTTGGTTATTAAATCTGAATATTTTTCGGCTTTTTGTACAAATGCGCAATGTAACGTATAGTATGGGAGGAGAACATGTTATAAGACCTAACAGTTATAAGACAGGAAATTTTCGTGCTTCTATTGGTTTGAAAATATGTGTAGTGTAATGTAAGCCAACTTCACATTTTAATTCCTTTTGAAATTTGCACTAAAATATCATATCAATTTTCAAGGATTAACTTTCCCAAACTTGTTTTAGAGAAAATTAGTATCTCTGTGACACTAAAGTTTGAATAAACTCGGAAATCTTTCATTTTCTTTCAAATCTTGTGAACATCATAATCTTGAGAATCCTAAATAATATTTTTTTATTCTTTTCTTTTATCTTAATTGTCTTCACTTCAGGGTCGTTTACTAACTTTGTGGTAGATGATCAGATTTACAAAACACCATTTGTCAGTCTTTCAATTAATGTACAATTTGAAGTAGGAGTGAACCAGTGAAGCTTGGAATTTAATTTATTTGAATTTCTCCAGTTCTCCTCAAATATTCATTTCATTTGCTTAGCAGAAATATAATAAAGCTTTTTTGAATAATTACGTTTTGATACAACTGTACAAGTCGGTTGATTTCAATAATAGTGAATGTGAACTTAGAAACTATGGAACTATTAAAAAGTAGTCTAATAATTTTTTAGCTTATTCGATTTTCAGGGTTAACAAATTTTCTTACTTCTGGTTTAGACTTTAATTTTGTTCTTGCTTTTCACTTATTTTTCAATTAATTTTTACGGATTAGTATATAGTTGTATTTAAACTTCTTCAAAAAAATTTCTTTTCATTTCATTTCAATTTCACTTCATCTTCAGTTTCTTGAAAGTTGCTCTAGCTTCAACTTTCAACAAAATGAAAAATTTGAAGAAAAGTGAAGGTTTTACGAAGTGTAAATGGACGAAAAGAAGATCAGATGAAAAGGAAGTGAAATTTAGTTGAAATTACAAGGAAGTGAAAATTTTCACTTCGAAGTGTAAACACAAAAATTTAAATGAAAGTGAAGATTTTCAAGAATAATTGCGTGTATCCAGTAAGTATAAACTAGGAGTTACATAGGATGTGTAATTTCTTATACTGGATTAGTAAAACTTTTGGTTCTATGTCGTAGAACCAGAATTTTCAAATATCATTTCAGCGACGTGTATGATTTTGCAACTAAAAATTTTGTGTTGATAAACTAGCGAAAGGATACTACTTCATTTTTCATAATGAAGTATTTATATTAAATTATGTGCAACACCGTCAAATCAATAATTGAAATTCTTTTCCCTACGACGCGGGATACAAAAGTTTAGCTAACACTGTACATTAGGTTTTAAAGTAAGGTACTGTGAGTACAACGGTTTCATAAAGTCTTGTTTGCGGACATCCACATCACATAACTGAGGAAACCACAACGCTACTTAGTTGCTGATTGTCGAGGAAAGTTTTCCAACTAACGATTTTTTCTTTCTTTTTTTTATAGCCACCAGTTTCAAACCCAAAGTTGTGAGTTGCTTAATTTAAGTCCTAAATATTGATGTTATCGACATGTGGAGCAGAATTTGATTTCGAGTCGAACTAATAAGTTTTGTTGTATCACATATACAAGGTGATTTATCAATATAGCCACCTATATCTTCTACATTTTCTAGTCAAGGGGAATCGAATTTACTCTCGGAGTTTTTGGACTTGGCTACTACCCCTCACTGTTCTATCAAATCTCACGCTGTGGCATGGCGTGTGGATTCGTTTATGATTATGGATTTCATTGCTTTAACCATTCACTTCATATGTCATTGAAACTGGATCAGATTCGTTGACGTAGCTGTAGAGTTAGGTTTGAGATTGAGTGGGAGTTTGGAGGTACTTAGACCCTTGAAGTAGGAGAGGCTTAAGGGACGAAGTTGAAAGAATTATAGAATAAGGGGAATCTCATAAATTTTTTTCTCCACTATGACATACAGAGAGTGAGTTTAACGACTGAATTCTGTGTGTGACTTACCTACTTGATAAAACTGGAAACCAAAGGAATGATTGGGTGGTAGTAGGGTAGAGTGGGTATAAATGTTCAGTCGTTAAACTTACGCGCTGTAGATATAAGGATAGAGTCTAGCATGATACTAAAGGAACACTATTGATAAGTCACCCTGTAGTTGTGTAATATAATATAGACATGGACACTGCTTTCTCGTAACTCATTATTCTCTCTTATAAAGGTCTTGATGGATGTTTGGATTAGATTCATGGGAGTTCAGCTGCCCAGTTGTTTGTCTTCATTTTCTAGGGTGCTTTGAGGAGGGAAATGTTCTTCGGATGTCATGGGTTCTATTTCTAAATGAACAGTTTCTTCGGGTAGTCTTGGAGTTGCCAGGTGTTGAATGAGATTGATTGAGAAAAGTGGAAATTTGTTGTATTCTTATTAACTCCTATTTCCTATTGAACACAATAGGCAGAATATGTTTTGACCATATTCTCTGGATAGAATTTTCCTGAAATGACACCTGCGTCTAGGTGATGACTGGGACATATGAATCCGCTTGGACAATGACAGAGAGAACTAGTATTTACATCTATAATGCTGGACCTTCGTTTCAAGGAAAATAGTCGACAAGGTTCTTTTCGTTGACACAGAAGTCTCTGAAAAAGAATTTAATATTCCCGTTAGTATTAGTTTTGTGGATGATTTAGGAAAAGTATTATTTGGTGGGATTTCATAATTTTTCAGCAATAAAAGAATAAATTGATTTCTCCTGTCCCTGTCACTATCAATTTCAAAAGCTCAATTTGTGCTTCCGTAATAATTTACTTAAAATTTTCTTACACTTTGAGGTGAACACGCGAAAGAGTATTTGAAGCCTACTTCATGAGAGTCCATGTGATAGGCTTGTCTCTTTATCATATACGGTACAGAGTCTTGTGGACATTCACAATGGACAGTATGCTGAGTTAAGTTGTCACCTTTTGTCACCAATGTCCATGTGACATCACGGAAAAAGCGACATTTCGGTAATTTCTCTACTGGTTCACAAAGCTGTGTAGTATTATGAAATTATTAGTAATAGTTTTACTCCCATAGTTTGTTAATTGTTAGTACAATATTAATGAAGAACCTTGTAATATCTCGTTCTGTCAGTTATACTGAATCCATCATTGTTGGATAGTGACGTTGAGCATTGAGAGATTTCCTGACATCTACACTGCTTCTCTATCCATGGTTTATCATAAACATCAACTTTGTTACAGACTGACATTGTCCCACATTCGGGTAGCGTTGACTCCGTTTTCTGTAATTAATGACAGGAAAATTATCATTATTATTTTTATTTCATTAAGACATCAATTATTAAACAACACTCGGATCCATATTATTTTGTTGTGGACTGAAAAGGGAAAGTTATTCGACTAAAGAGCGCAAAGAAAGCACAAAGAGTTGTGCTTTGTACAACTCTCCCGCTCAATGTATAAAAAAAAACGATTACTAAAAATAAATCGAACTTCGACTTCCATTTCAAATTAAACATAACTGTTAATTGCTTCATTTACTTTCAATATTTAGATTCAATTTGTCTATAATTTTGGAATGTTAAATTTTTTGAATTTCATTCCCATTCCATGAGACTTGTTTTCAAACTAACTTACTCCATTGGCGTATATGATCTTCGGTGGAAATATGTGTGGTAATATTTGTGTCACTAAGATGCTGGGTTGAGTCTCTGGTGTCGGGATTGCTACAACCATTCCGTTCAACGGATCCGATCGATAAATGTTTGCCAGAAACAATAGAGAAAATGCGGAAATAGATTGCCAAGCTACTGCACTGTTCCGTATCAGCCAATTCATCTTCAGTCCATTCTCATCACTTGATTACTTTTATAATATTTCACTCACTGTTTATATCGTATTCTTACTTTTCCAAGATTATTCAAACTTTTTCTTTCTCTTATGAGGTAAAATCATTGAATTTAACAGATTTCAGAGTGTTGTAGAGCTTGTAGAGTAGTAGACTTTCACTACAATTCCTTTTTATTCAATTACTGATGGTAAATATTTTCAAATATGAGTTTAGAAATCTGGAAAACTTATTTAGTTGTTATATTTAAAAAAGGAATAGTACTTGTATTGATATTTAATAAATTTCCAGAGTATTGACAACAATAGTTGGTTAGCTTTCTTCACTCTTTACAGTCTACCTGTAGCAGAAGAAATGGTGAGGAAAAGTGAAGTTGGATGGTTGTTATATTTTTGAATGAAAGAAGTTTTCCTTGATCATTCACATCTTGAAACTCGACTTCTTCCCTTCCTCCTTGTCGCAGGTTCTTCCACCTTCCTTCAATCCTTTGACTTACAATTCCTCTCGAATTTTAGAACATACTTGAGAAACTTAGCAATTTTCCACAGCACAATTAGTGAAACTGACGCCTCAAATTAGTCTTCATTTGACTTAATTCTTTCAATTCTTTAGAACTCATTAAGACTAGATGAGCTCAAATGTCTGGAAGCATAGAGAATTCTCTGTCTCGTAATTTTAATAGGTTGTTTTCTGAAAAGTAAATTCTCCTTTATTAATAATGAACTATTTCATTATTATCCTACAATTAATTTACTTCACAATGAAATAAAACTGAAACAATGTTGAGGATTAGGGATTCAAATTAAAGAAATTGAGTTAGTCAGGAACTATTTGTAATCTGATGAGTTGACATTTGTGTTTGTAAGTTCTATTTCTGTAGGACTTCAAAGAAAACGGTTCAAATCAAAATCAATAATACAGTTTTACGGACGAGGACGAGTAGAATAAAATCTTTATTTTTCAAACCCAAAGGATCCATTTTATAAATTTTAGTTATCTTAAGCCTAAAAAGGACACCGGACTGTTCTAAATGTCATATGATACTATGTATCCACTGTATTTGACTCTGCTAAGATTGTCAGGAAAATTTCAACAGTAGATTTTCTATTTCAAGAGCTCGTAGTAGATCAAATTTCAACAATTAAAAACTTAGAAATTATTTCTGTTGTGATAATATTGACGAATGTATGTAAAAAAAAATGCAAATCTTCTCATATGTAAAAAATTGTTACTTGAAATATTCGAAGAATTCGAAATAGGCAAAATGAAATCGAATTTGATTGGAATTGCAAGGAGGAACTAAATTTGATTGGAATTGTCAAATGTCTTTTATCGTTGTGTGTGAATTTGGCATATCAACATTGGGAGCTTACTGGGTTTGGTTTTGATATTATGAATGATAATGTTGGACAGGTTCCTAATGTTTGAATGAGTGTAGCCATTACATAGCCAGTGAATGTATGCATGAAATACATTGTGTGAGGTTACTGGGATCGTTCGGACAAGAATCAAGAATGCAAATATTCTCCAAAAGAATACAATAGGTTGANTGTGTGAGGTTACTGGGATCGTTCGGACAAGAATCAAGAATGCAAATATTCTCCAAAAGAATACAATAGGTTGACGGGATGAAACGATGAAGAGTTTGAGACTTGTTAAGCTCACCTGTTTATCTTTAAAAATTACTATGATAACNTGACGGGATGAAACGATGAAGAGTTTGAGACTTGTTAAGCTCACCTGTTTATCTTTAAAAATTACTATGATAACCGCGAACAGCTGAGGGAATGAGGGAGAAAAACGAGAGAACAGAGTGAATGAGTTGGAAGCAGAATTCGGATATAAATCGAATCTTTTGAATCCCTGAGAGGGTTAGTGTTGACTAAATAAAGCCTCTAAACGGTGTGATGGATGACAACATAGAGATTTTCATAGTGGAGAGCATAAAATCTTGTGAACAATACTAGCGCGGCAAATTGCATTGTTGCAGTTTGTTTTGAAATTTCCATATTATTTACATCTACTTACATTACACTTTGCTGGACGTTTATATAGCATACAGAAGAGTAAGACAAATAAGATTTAGCAACAATGGAAAATGTTACCGATACATCACTCGCACAGCTGCGTTGTGTATGATACGCCACATATATAGCGCCGTCTAAATTTTGCCATTTTAACAATTTACTTGTTCCACTACAATTTGCTTACATCTCCTTGGATGAGGACTGTTGGGATGGTTTTTTGGTAGGAGCGGAATGCATTAGCCGTTTCACGATAAATATTACTATTTTTTCGTAGGTTGCCCAGCAAAAATGTTATGATATCTCACACGTGTAGCCGTGGCAGGGATACAATTTTTAAAAATCGATTCGGGGATTTCGATTGTCAGAAATCAAAAAAAAATTATATATTAAAACGTAAAACAACTTTTTAGACTATGTATAAAACNATATTAAAACGTAAAACAACTTTTTAGACTATGTATAAAACTGGACACAACAATACTGACATTTTGTCCTAGTGATTTTGTTGCTAAATTTATCGATTTTGTCAGTATTACTAACTCTTATGAAAATTCTGCGAATTCGAATTTTAAACGTGTTATACTTCTTTATCCTGCCGAAAACGAAATTGAAGCTAAGAATTTTATTTTTCACCAAATCTTCCATTTATAGGGTTAGAATAACGCTTTTACTCATGTGAGATGCAGTTTCTCTGAACCATTCATAAGAATAATTTTGTAACCAAAGATTGTTTCTTAGTATTAATAGTAATTTAATAGTATTTCTAGTGCATTGTTGGACTTAATAAAACAGTGAGAAGTTACTTTTGACCCATGCTCTGCTGGAGAAAATACTGCTTTGCACTTATATCCAATTGTACCTCGTCCCTATTACAGCTTCATCATATTGCACAAACCACCGCAGCTTTGTCGTCCGTGTTTGAAATAAAAATAGAAACTTCACTACTAATTTTGCATAACTTGACTTCTTATTTATTTTCAAATAAAGAACANTTTGAAATAAAAATAGAAACTTCACTACTAATTTTGCATAACTTGACTTCTTATTTATTTTCAAATAAAGAACAAGCCTAACTAATTATGTATTGCAAATTTGTTGTATTATCGATGGAAAAGTTAATTAAATTAATTTTCCCCCATAAAAGAGCCTTCCTTGTCGTTGTAAAATATCCTGAACAAAACCCTCCAGCATGTAATCATTTTGTGTAGATGTGGATTGAGAATTTATGAATGAATACCTTCCTTAGGGAAAGAAGGAAGACTCGTCTGCTTTCGAACCACAAAATTACATGTAATGAATGAATGAGATTGAATGAAACATCAAGTCTTTAGAATCTGATTCTGATCTAATCGAGAAGTGGAGGTGTGTACAATGCTTATAAAAGATTGAAAGTACACATCTTTCTTCATTTCTAGTAATTGATACTTGTGGTGTGGTGATTTTTTATTGTAATTTTCATTTTAGACTTTTATGAATGAAATGAAAATGGGTGTTTACCTATTTAATACTTAACTATTAGGGTTAGGGTTCCTTTCTTAGTACCCTTCTCATTTTTTTTTGACAACTCATAAGTATAGGATTTTTATGAGTAACTCAATGTGTATGTATCCCATCGGTTAGTTTGCAAATGAATGTGGTCTAGAATCTACAACAATTATTGCTTTCTGGCATTTCATATCATAACTTTCTTCGTTGAATAGATTCTACTTCCGGTTTGTTGTTCTTATGATTATCTGACAACCTTTAGACTGGTCTATGAATATATACAGAGAGNGATTCTACTTCCGGTTTGTTGTTCTTATGATTATCTGACAACCTTTAGACTGGTCTATGAATATATACAGAGAGCAAATTTAAGGCTTTTAGGGGCATACCAACACTTAACCCTTTCACCCAATTGAGTCCCACACTTATCGCTTATTGTAGTAAATGCTGTTATTCAATAAAATACACCTTACACACTTCAGGTTGTGGTAAGCAGCATTACTGCACTTGCAATTCGAATGGAAAATTTTTAATGCAGTGACATTTGATAAGTTCGCGGTGCGCGAGGGCACTAACTTGGGTGAAAGTGTTGNGGAAAATTTTTAATGCAGTGACATTTGATAAGTTCGCGGTGCGCGAGGGCACTAACTTGGGTGAAAGTGTTGCTGTACCAGTAAAACCATTTATTTTGCTCTCTGTAGTTTTGTCTTGGTGTTTTGAAGGATCAATAAAATAGTGATTTAAAACGGTATTTTCGTGTTTTTTATTTTTTCAAACAGTACGGTTTTTAGCGAATCTTGTTTCAACGACGTATTATAGTAATATTTAAGTAGGGTTGGAAAGTTTTTAAAAACTGATAAAAATTTTAATTTTAATTATTTCAAACAATTTTTTAATAATTTAAAAAAGTTTTAATTAGTTGAATGAATTTATAATCTACTGTTTGTTATGAATTATTTAGAATTTTTCTATGAATTGATCCTTTGATGCTTTTATTGAATTATTTTATAACGAAATGTTGATTTTGTCAGTTCGTCGTAATGAATTATTTAGTGTGTAAAGGAGTAGGCAATGCGTAACTTCATGTAATTTATTATGTATTATATACATTCCAAATCATTCAATTTAGAGTGTGAAACTTTCAATTTGCTTTTGTTACANTATTTTGCTCTCTGTAGTTTTGTCTTGGTGTTTTGAAGGATCAATAAAATAGTGATTTAAAACGGTATTTTCGTGTTTTTTATTTTTTCAAACAGTACGGTTTTTAGCGAATCTTGTTTCAACGACGTATTATAGTAATATTTAAGTAGGGTTGGAAAGTTTTTAAAAACTGATAAAAATTTTAATTTTAATTATTTCAAACAATTTTTTAATAATTTAAAAAAGTTTTAATTAGTTGAATGAATTTATAATCTACTGTTTGTTATGAATTATTTAGAATTTTTCTATGAATTGATCCTTTGATGCTTTTATTGAATTATTTTATTTAACGAAATGTTGATTTTGTCAGTTCGTCGTAATGAATTATTTAGTGTGTAAAGGAGTAGGCAATGCATAACTTCATGCAATTTATTATGTATTATATACATTCCAAATCATTCAATTTAGAGTGTGAAACTTTCAATTTGCTTTTGTTACAGAATTAAAAATCTAGCAACAAAACGGAAGAAAAAGTCATAAAAATCATATTACGTAGGTGATACAAACTCCTACACTGTCAGGGGTGACCAAGACCATGCTAAATAATTTCCAGAACTACATGAGTTAATAATTTGTCTAGTACTGTATTATTGTAGATTGATCAAATTATGTAGGAAAGATATGTAGTTTCTAATTTGGAAATGTGTCTCACATGCCCATCCATTACTCGAAATTTCGGAAAATTGACTGTATAGGTTGACGAATGTAGTTATCCACTTACGATCTTTACATGCAAATGAGGGATTTTCACTGTTTGTTAAAAAATTAAAATGTCTCGTCCGTTAGAATCAATATAATTTTTTATANTTTGTCTAGTACTGTATTATTGTAGATTGATCAAATTATGTAGGAAAGATATGTAGTTTCTAATTTGGAAATGTATCTCACATGCCCATCCATTACTGGAAATTTCGGAAAATTGACTCTATAGGTTGACGAATGTAGTTATCCACTTACGATCTTTACATACAAATGAGGGATTTTCACTGTTTGTTAAAAAATTAAAATGTCTCGTCCGTTAGAATCAATATAATTTTTTATATGGATTCGAGTTTAATTATTTCTAATAAAATGTCTTTTCATAATTTCTCTTTCTGTAACAGGACAAGAATGACATAATGTTTTTAATGATTGAATAAGCAAATAAGGACTTGGTGCCTTTAGTGTTTATTTAGTAGGATGTAGTATGGATGCGTAGCTCGAAGCCTAGGAGTCTATTTAAAATGGTAAAGGGATTTTGCCGTAGGTGATTCTTAAACCTGCTCTTGGCGTCGATGAGTAGCCTAATACCTTCTTTATTCTTGTGATTTTTATTTCATGTTTTTGTTAGGGTGTACTTCTCTCGCTTCTGATAATTTTTTTGTACCTTGGTCGTAACACGGTAGCTGTTGTTTTTTATGAGGAAAGGAGAGTTCCATAATAGCCCTTGAAGAGAAAAGCTCAAAGTTAAATCTCTTCTCATCCCATGTCAGGTCTTCTCCTTCCCACCTGTTCCCAATCACCTTTATCTCCAAACTCACTGCCACAAGTACCCAACCCAAGGGAACATAAATTAATCTTTCTCCAAAACTACACTTTCTTCGGGTTACCTGCTCAAGCAGATGCTCTTTTCCTCCGACATCATTCCAAACGGCCCAACATCAGCCACCACTTCTCAAATTTATCTTATTATCCATCTTCTGATAAACTCAAATTTTCTTATATTCCCTATTACCAAACAACTTCCATGTTTCTCACTCTCGAGCTTCCGAACTTACTTACACCACTTCTTCATTGTTTCAAAGGATTTGTAAATGGTAGTTAACATTCGGAATGACAGGACTTGATCTCAACCAATAATTTACCCTTGATAAATTACAGTAGAAATCTCTTTCTCGACTCCTCACTACTTGTTCAAGACCTTAGGATTTATTATCCTGAATTGAAATTTTTATTTCGGACAGAAATGTTAGGCCTTAAAAAAATACAAACTCCTCGATAAGCACTGAGGCTGGACATAGTATAGGAGTCACAAATTATGGATATTAAATGGACTCAATATTTTATTAATAAGTTTGAATTTTTTGGGATAAATTTAAATCAGAGGGATTAGGATTGGATGATGATTTACCATACGAAAGCAAAAATTCAAAAACCTTTAGTACTGTATACAAGATGTAGCAAAGAGCTACAGGCACAAGTACTTTGTAATTTTTATAACCTAATGAATAAGTTGAATTTTATTTCTAAAATTTGGATTTTTTAAGTTATATTCTAATACACATCCGGAATAAGCAAAGAAACTGAGTTATTTAGCAAAAACAAACATTTTATATTGAATTTGAAATGCTTCAGACTATTCTGTTTCTTATAATGAAGAGAATGGAAGATGAAATTTATATTGATATGTGATTTTTTTTTTGAATAGGTCGTTTGTATGCTGTACTAGGGAAGCGAGGAGGTCGTATTCTGCACGGAGATCTTCAAGAAGGGTCCACCATGTTCGAAGTGACCGCACAACTCCCAGTAATCGAAAGTTTTGATTTTGCAAATGAAGTCCGAAGGCAAACGTCTGGATTAGCATTGCCACAACTTGTCTTCAGCAATTGGGAGGTAAGTATATGATTTTATTTTTTAGAGATTGATTATAATTCCATTCAATCATTCCTAACATTTACAAAGTCAATGAGAAGGAGAGAGAAGTAGAAAAAAGTTCACGTAGAAATTAATTAAGCTTTCTATTGAATGAACTTGTGGAAATTGATGTAAGAGAATGTATGAAAGGAAAACCTTTTGCAGACTCACCTTTTCTGATAAGTGTGAAGAAAACTAGAACAAAACATGTTTTTTGAAGAATCGAGTTGATCCTGGCGTCTGAATGTCTGAAATTTGACCCTGTAGAATGACCACAAGGAGAAAGATGGGCTGTAATTTTAATGATAAGGTGAAGTAGTTGGACCCTTTCTGCCTCTTATTTACTTCATCGACACGGCTCGAAGATTTTTTCATTCTTGATTTTTGCATTAATTTCAATTTATTATTGGCGTCACTTTTACAAAAAAAAAAAAAAAAAAAAAAAAAAAAGTTAAGGAGCATGAGTTTTTTTGTACTTTCTGCTATAAATTTACAATTATTCTTAAATGCTAATTGTTTGTGTTTTTGATCCCAAGATACAACTTGGTCGAACGAAACTAATTACTACAGGTAATAATTACAAGAGACAGGGTTTGATACATACATATGTCCCTGTTTCTAGAAATTACTACAGAATATTTTTACATGTGTTAATACTATAATTTCTTTACCATCATCAATTGTCTACGTTATAGAAAGGCGCCAAGGTAAAGTGAATCGTTTAATTTTGTATGACATTAGGAGAGCATTGAGAATCTCTTGTTTTAGACTATTCTTCTGCTAATTGATGTTTTATGGACTTGTTTTTTCTCTCATTTTTTCTTTTCAAACCTATAAGCACAAACTCGTCTTGCTCTGCTCCTTTTCATGTCGCCATTCGGATCAAGTTGGTCAGGTTTTTCTCAACTCCCACTGTCCGCCAAAGACTCAGTCGACACCTTTTCACAGCATCAATCATTTGGAAAGGAATGCTGAATTTCTGGAGAGTTTTTGCATCTTTTCAATTATGTTTAGTCTGTAGATTCTTTATATCCCAACCCCATAGGTTTTTAAAATCTGCATTTGAATCTAATCTTATGATGTTGAATAGTTTATATCCAATTGAGAAAAAAAAAAAAAAAAAAAAAAAAAATTAGTATCTTTTGACCAAGTCTCCATATCTGAATCAAGTGGTAATTACAAGAAAGGAATTTAAAGATTCGCTATTGAGAGACTGCTATACAGTTCACATTGTCTCGTTCTTATAGTCCAGTTATCGTTTTTTTTTTCTTGGTCACGGACAAGTCCAAATTGATCTTTCTTTTGGCCAAGATTACAAGAAGACTCATTGAATGGATCTCTTTTCTCGGTTGTTATGTGTTGGAATTTTGGCTATTAACTTGTGGAGCATTGTTCTGTTCGCATTCCAACACATCATTCAGATTCCTGAAAAGCAATCATGTATGCCAAGTATTACAAAAAAAAATATGCTGCGTCTCACACAACTTGTATTGTTGTAGCGTGCTTGTAATCTCCCTTAGGTGATGCAATCAGTTCAATTCCTTCTTCTTTTTTAAAGCCTTTATAAATGGGGAAGTCGGGAATAAAAGAGACATGCAATTCCTGTGACAGTGAGAATGATTAATTTCCATGAGTTTAGGATTGCGTTTATGATGAGTGGATTTTTACGAATTTGCAAATCGTGACTAATTTTCTCAGGATTATTGTTTATAATAAACCTTGGGAAACTCTCAGTATGTAGTAAAATGCTGAGTGAGTGCTAAATTATCGGATTTGAGAAAGGTATAATAATTATTCTTTATCAGTAGTGTTTCATTTCCATAAATTTTCTTTAAAAAAAATTTTCTTGTAATGGAATATTTAGTTAGTAGTGGGAAGGTGTAATTGAAATGAGTTTGCTGATTAATTAATAAAAGTTTGACAAGTTTGAGTATCCGAAAGAGTTTGACACTTGTCATTATATAATTTATAGAATGGCTAAAAAGTTTAAAAAATGAAAGTTGTAATTGAGATGAAATAAATGAAAATAGTGGTGGGTTTTTTTAGTTTAGAATTGATAAATTTTGAACGTGATGTAAATAATACGATGGTGAATAGTGAGGTGTAGGATAATAAAAAAGTATTGAAATGGGAATACGATGGAATTTGTTAGAGCGTGAGCATAATTTCTTGGTGGATTCACGCAATCTTGAGATCATCATTATCCCCTTCATCATCACATGGAGTTAGACCTGGATTGGACATCTCATGACATGACATTATGCCAGAGACTAATTTCCTTCTTTTCAATGGATTCCCTTGTCTCCTTTCCTCTATCCCTTGGCTTCTTCAATTTCAAACAGCCCTTTGTTCCCGCCAGGTACCTTAGACCATCCCTTTTCCTCATACTCATTCATAACACTCATCACACTAAACTCTATCATTTTTCCTTTGTTCTGTCATTCCAATCCTTCTTACCTTACCACTACCATAATTTAAGAATCTCTACTTACAGTTTTCTTTAGACATATTTCAGAGACAATAATTGTAATTTGGACTGTCAATGGAAATATCATAATGTAATTGAATCCTTTAGAAAATGAGAATACTAAAAGACAGATATCACATGGGAAAATTTTTGGAATTAACTTTGAAAATTCAAATAAGGAACTGAATTCGAATTTAAATTGTACAATTATAACCAAGATATTGTTATAGTGTTGTTGTTGTTATGCTGGATTGCTGATGCCCGAAGAAAATTTAAAAATTCGTATTTACCCAATGAGATTTAGATATTTAATTTTTCTTCGAATCTGATTGGCTTTGCTGTATTTGAATTCTTTTTAAGGTCATAAATAATAACCTTTTGTGTTAGATATACTTATTAGTAGAATTTTAAATGAGTTTTTGGTAATCAGTTTACAAAATGGAGTAGTTTAGATTTAGATTAGTAATCTTTCTTGGATTTCGTTGTATAGGGATAAAAATGAATTTCCAGGAGATGGATGAATTATTGACCAATTATGTTTATGTTAAGAAATCTTTTAAATATCTTATTAACCCTGTCAAAAATTGTGAGTAGGGATTTAGGGAATGATTAGAAGATTATTTTTTGATTCCCGAGACAATTCGTGCAAGTTAAATAGCGATTAGAGAGCCTTTCTGAATCCCAAGCAAGTCCTAAATGAATGGGTGAGTAAATAACTGCGTAGTAAGATTTTTACTAATACACCTCTGAAACTTTCATTCATAAATTCAATTTTGGGATGTTGAATGGAGTGACGTTGGTTACCAGTTGTAATAGTTGTGAATTGTGATTTCGTTTGGAACAATTGAGTAGGTCTTACATCTCTTGTCGGAAAACAATGGTAAGAAGCATAAAAGCATAAGCACCACCAGTTTGGTTAGATGGACCAACCTTATGCAAACTAGATTGCCGATTAGAATTTTTCCTCTCTCTCTCTGTCTTATTGTCTTCAACTCAAATAATCTCTTATGGATTGCGTGTGTACAGGTTATTTGAGATAGAATTAGGATTCTACACATTGACTTGATTGTTTAAAAAGAAAAATTTAACACTTGGTTTTCCGAGGCGGGTAGCTTTGGTTTGCTGGACCTGAATCAACGTTATTAACGCTTCCGGTATTTACGAACCATAAGTGTAATTACTAACTACTGGAAACAGCTTCACTTTTCAATTATTACAATAACCTTTCTGCATGCAAGTCTTGAAGGGAATCTAGATTTTGTATCTTAATCTTAACTAGTGACTAATTGAATCATATATTGCAGGTTTTGGATATTGATCCATTTTGGCAACCAACTACAGAGGAAGAATATCTTCATTTTGGTGAGAAAGCAGATACCGAAAATAGAGCAAGAAAGTACATGAACACTATTAGGAAACGTAAAGGACTCAACGTCGAAGAGAAAGTTGTCGAATTTGGTGAAAAACAAAGAACATTGAAAAAGAATAAATAAGGATTATAATTTTTTTAAATAATAATAGGGCTTTAGGGTTTAAAGTGAAATTGGAAAGAATTATCATTGTGATTTTTATGATTATAAATCCTTGCAAAATAATTTTTAATAAAATATTTTAACTTTTAGATTTTAGCTAGTTTAATAGGTTTATAAAATGGTTGTAGCAATAGGCTTTGTAAAGCGACTTGCTTTTGCAAATTGTAAATTGTAATGTTAATGTTGTTTAATGTCAGATGTAAAGTCAAATGTAATGCAATGTTCTGCAAATTCGTTTCTAACGACCTCTATGGTTTCCAATAACTTGCGGTTTAGAAGNCAACCTCTATGGTTTCCAATAACTTGCGGTTTAGAAGTTATTACGTTTTTTTTCTTCTGTTTTAATCATTATGATCATTCCACTTTATAATTTTTTCTTCTTTATTCGCAAGATTTCANTTGTAATGTTAATGTTGTTTAATGTCAGATGTAAAGTCAAATGTAATGCAATGTTCTGCAAATTCGTTTCTAACGACCTCTATGGTTTCCAATAACTTGCGGTTTAGAAGTTATTACGTTTTTTTTTCTTCTGTTTTAATCATTATGATCATTCCACTTTATAATTTTTTCTTCTTTATTCGCAAGATTTCANGTTTTTTTTCTTCTGTTTTAATCATTATGATCATTCCACTTTATAATTTTTTCTTCTTTATTCGCAAGATTTCAGATCTAAACGTATAATTCATCCACATAATCATTAATCTGTGTGTAAAACTAGAAAACAGGAAAGAATTTAAGAAATCTGTAGGAGAGAATGGCAGGTAGAGCAGAATAATAGAGAAAGTAATAATTTGCATACCAGAAAATTGGCATAGGCGTGATTAGAATAACAGTAAAAGAGAAGTCCCCTATACTGGCGTTCTTTAATAAAAATTCACTAACTGTGCTAGACTTAAGTTGAAGAGAATTAAATAAATGCTTGAAGATATATACGTATAAAAATATGGAAAGTGGAATGAGGTTGAGCTATGGAGCGACTAGAGGTGAAATCCGATTCGCTGTTTCAGTGCTCTTTGCATTTGATAGGATATTTTGAACTCTGTTCTAAGTAGTAATTAAGTATAGTCTCAACAAAGCCCGTTGGATGACTCCGTGTCATTAAGATGCGTTTTAACCCCAAGGATTCCAGCCCTTTGGCTTCTCATGAATAGGTGGATTATGGCGACTGCTTTCCGTAAATTTGTGCACATGCGCGTGGTTTTCTCCCTGTGTCTCCTTATGGCGATGCTCCTCTGTCTCCTTGTGCTTATGTTGTTCATGGACATGATGTATGGGTTGATGCACCTAGATACAAAAGTTTTACTAATTAATGAAAATCACACAACTTTAATCCTACTTTACTAGTATAAAGCTGAAATTATTTAGACGTATTCCCATGAAATGTGGAATACCGAAGTTAATTTTATCTTATCGAACCTGATTTCTACATTAAACTTGAATTTCTAAGTCACTTGTAAAAATGTAANCGAAGTTAATTTTATCTTATCGAACCTGATTTCTACATTAAACTTGAATTTCTAAGTCACTTGTAAAAATGTAACTTGTAAAATTTTTTGAAAATTACTAAATAATACAATAATATCAATAATATTCTTGATTCTGTGTAGTAGAAACACGTATTATATATTCATATAATGTTGACAAGTTATTTAACACTGAAAGATTCATATATATAAATGAAAATATGAATAATTTTNTATATTCATATAATGTTGACAAGTTATTTAACACTGAAAGATTCATATATATAAATGAAAATATGAATAATTTTATATTCAAAACCTGTCTGCATATCTATTCTGAATTATACACTTTAACATAATCATCAATAATCATTTTCTTGTTAGTTTGTTAGTAGTTTGTCATTTTAAAATACACGTTATATATGTCAAAGAGCTAATCAAGATTAGCAAAAATTGTATATAAATTATATCTCCATCGACAAGTTTATAGGTCTTTTCTCTTAATTTTTTTTTTATAAATTTTTTTTTGTTTTCCAATTTTGCAACTCCCGTTTACTTACATGCTCCGTGTGTTTAACATGTTTGTGGAGATGATCCTTTTGGGTATGCAAGTTGTGGAGATGAACCTAGAATAATAAAATAATTCGAATTAGATTCTCAATGTAACCTTAGACCTAGATCAGAAAGCTGATCCATAGTTCAAGCATATTGGAAGCAGTGAGTAATGAATATCCATCTTGTTGAAAAGTTGATGAAATTGGCTATTTTTTTTTGGGGGGGGATTTTGCAGAACGAGTTATAGGAACCAAGGAGAGAGGAATGAACCTTGTGAAGGTGATGTTGGTGGAGGATATGTTGATGGTGGTGGTGCTTGTGGACGACTTGCTGCTTCTGGTGGTGTTGATGAATAATTTTTTTAGCTCTGTGTTGATGTGTCTGGAAATGTTCGACAGCGTGTGTAGGTTTCTTGACATATGAGTGGCTGTGATACTCCTTGACAACAGTGGGACCATTGGAATGTGTATTTTCACCATGGATTATCTCCACATGTCCATGTCCACCACCATGTCCACCACCTTGTCCACCACCATCTCCGTAGCCACCACCATCTCCGTAGCCACCACTAGAGCCTCCTCCATAACCACCATCCCATCCTCCGACTGGCGGTTCACAGCAGACATAGCTTAAAGTTAAGCCAAGAACCTGCCCAACAATTAATCAAAAAAAAAATAAAAAATTTTTTTAATGTTTTCTCATTTTTAATTAATGTGGCAATGTTTTCTGTAAGTTTCACAATTCTTGATCATGATCATGTTTACATGTAATGTTTGTTTATTATTGAAACCTGGTAAAGAATATGATGAGGGAAAGCGTCTCCTCAGGTATTGTTTTTAATGACAAGACAAAAGTTTCTTATCTCTACACCTTCACTTTCATTTTCAAGGTTATTAATTAATTAGAAAATGTTTACTAATTTGACTAATTTTACTAACTATTTACTTTAAAATTTGTCTTTAGAATTAAAAATAAGATTATAAAATAGTTTTCTAATGTCTTTCATTTCAATTTTTATAAATTTAAAACAAAATTCAACTCTTTATGTTTGAACCCAACAATTTTATTTAAAAAAATTACAAAAAAAAAAAAAAAAAAAAAAATTTANTAAAATTTGTCTTTAGAATTAAAAATAAGATTATGAAATAGTTTTCTAATGTCTTTCATTTCAATTTTTATAAATTTAAAACAAAATTCAACTCTTTATGTTTGAACCCAACAATTTTATTTTAAAAAATAAAAAAAAAAAAAAAAAAAAAAATTTATTCAATTTGGTAAAGAAAGTTTTAAATTTACTTACCAGGAGAGAAATGAAAGCCTTCATTATTCCAAATCCAAATAAATAATGCTCACTTGAGGTACACTTGATATAAATGTAAGGAGAGATCAAAAAATTCTCGATTCACAGAGCGTCACTATCAGAAGTCACTCAAGTCCGAAGACTATGGCAAAACTGCATATCGAGCCAAACTGGTCACGGAGCTTTTATACCTCACACTTGGCTAGATCCAATAGACAACAATAGTCGAGGAAATATTTTATTTATTTTTTTCATTTTGCAAAGATATAAGGCTGATCTAGATCTTCCTTCATAATAAGCCTTTCCTTCCGGATTGTTCATTGGACTCACTAATAAGGGTAAGATATGTTATTCTCATAAGGTATGATGAGATTGGGGTATCCATAGGAAACCTACACCTTCGTCAATCATTACTTAATTCTCATTTCTATTTTCATTTATTCTTATTATCTACCACGCTTCGGTGGATGACGTCTCCCATTTTCTATACCCATTATCTCAGTCGCCAGTCGCCACATAAGGTCCACCACCTCTTCATCCTTTTTCTTGTTTTCTTTTAAGCTGGCAACACAAAGGCTTGAGTTCATTATACATTTCCTTCGGTTACAAAATATTGAGTTCTCTTATTAGTTACCAAAATTACGGATAATGTTTTTGAGAAACATACATCAACATCAACATCATACATTACTGCGTAATGTATTGATTCCTTTTTCTTTCTTTACAAAAGAAACCAATTGTTAATAACAATTTGTTATTAAGCACCAACCGGTTCTTGTTGATTACGAGTATTTTTCACTGTATGCTTTTTATCATTTAATAAGTTACAGAAATCCTTATTATGATTATGAATTATACATGTTGTTCCGGAGGAGTCGCTGACCCAATTTAATAGACTACATGCAACCACGCGTTTTTCCACTTTTACTTTCATTTCATATGGTTTGGGTGCCCTTATTATTGCCAAATTCTAGAGTGACCTAATGCCTTTTGTCTTACAGGACAGTTGGACAGTTGTCAGAGTGCTAAAGATGAATTTGATCTGCTTCCATGCATTTTGACATTCCAAATTACACTTTTTCTGTAGCTAAGGACCTACAATTACACACTTAATATAGAAAGTATAAAATTGTCCTTTGACCTCTTTCTGTCAATTACATGCTATCCATGATGAGTACTTTTGCGCACGCGTACATTTGAGAGAAAAGCGTTGCAAACCCATCAAGAAAGAATTTAATTAGAATAGAAGATACACGATAAAGTGCTCCGGAGTTGATTTCCAATTAGAGATATCAGTTTTTAATTAAATAATAATCAATTAACATTAGAGCAATAAAATGACTTAAACTCGTTATGTTTACTTTATGATGATAACTGTCTTTACTTATAATTGTCACTGAACTTCGGAACTATCGTGGAGTTGACAAGAAATTTTTTAGAAAGTCAGTTTTTATTTTTACAACAAAAATCAAGAATCCGTCGATGAAGTTAGGCAGTTAATGCTAAAAATTCAAGTCGTTGTAAACTTGACATGCGAAAAACGGCGAAGCGAGGCGAACGGCGTCGTCGTCGTCATGATGAACAATGAGTAAAAAAAAAAATTTTTTTTTTTCTGTATAATAATTTGCGCAGAATGAGAAAAGATTTTCCAAAATGAGTAATAAATTGCAGCATCAAGATAAGGGTGGGGTTCTAGTTTATAATTTCTCTCTATAATTTCTAGTTTTCTGCCTAATGGACATAATACGACACATGATAAATATTTTCTTATGCAATTCTGCCGATTCAATCATGTTCTTGATAGGATTCATAAGAAACAGGAAGATTTAGCATAAGTACCAACAACATTTTTAAATTATTAGTGAGACAGGAATGATGAGAAATAAGCAATTTACACTTTATATAAACTAATGTTACGGAATAATAAACAAAGTAAGGTTGATTACTAATTTGATTTGACCTAATTTAATGAGTAATCAAAAGTGTAATATTATTGTTTCAATGCAACAATTTATAACCCAAATTTTAATTTTAAGAACTTGGTGATGGGTGACAAATATTTTGAATAATTAAAAATGATTGTTGCGTCAGAAATGTGTTTAATTCATGAAATATTTTTCTATTACTTCATTGCTAAATGCGTTTAATTAAGTTTTAATTTCAGGTGGTGTCATATTCTTTAAATTTTAGTCGGAAGATTTGTAGTAGGGATTGAAAGAAGGTTAGGATAATGTAGTAGATAAAATAATTAAAACTAATAATTACTAAACAAATATATGAGGATTGATCAACCGATTGAGTTTGATTTCAATTAAATGACGATGATGAAAAGAATTTCCCAATTTGAAATGATGAACCATTTATTTTTAATAAAAATAAATACGATTTGGTATAAAGGTATGTGTTAGGTGAGGACAAGTGGTAATAATTATTAAATGGGTAATTGGAGGTGTCCATTGTTTTAGAGATTTCATAATTCATGAGTCATGACCATGACCCTATGAAATTATTAAGAATCTTATGAAATTTCAACATGGACCAACAACTAACATTACAAGAAAATAAATAACTTCATGCATTTTAAAATTATAATTAACATTAAATTGGGTTATTTTTTTTTGTTATTAAGTGTTTTTATATAAGTCCTACGAGACCTATGCGTGAGTTTGAATAGGTAAGTTGTCATTAGATCTTGTCAGTTGTTTCCTGTCTCTTGATATTAATCATAAATTGTAATGAAGTTATCATTAAAAATCATGTAAAGGAAGATGAAAAGGTAACTATTATTTTGGTAGGGTCATTCAAACATAAAGGTACATGACTTCTCTATGTGAAACCACTTAAGATAGAGTTAGTTACCTTTGTTTTTCAATTTTGACACTTAATTTTTATTATTTTACTCTGTGGTTCTGTAATTCCTCATGCGTGTAATTCTTTTTGTAATTAAGTCCGCATGAACAATTTTAAAATTAAAATTTTCATGGTTCGCCAACTCCATTCACTCATACTCAACATGTAAATCAATCAAAAGAAATAAAAGATACAAACAATTAATTTTCGGAAATATTTTTTTTGTTAAAAAATTACGTGCTAAAAAGTGTGCTAAACACCACTTCAAGAAGGAAGTAAAGACTTCCTTAACTAAAGTTATTTTGCAATCTCTGAGTCAATTATGTCACTTCCGTTTCTTTTCCTCATATCATTTAGTATTTTAGCATCGCAATTCGCAAGTCACAAGAACTCAATATCAAATAGTACTATGTTATTATGCTACCAATTTAAATTTTTATTCTTCTTTAACAGTATAACAATAATGGAAGTAGGGAATTTTCAAAAAATTATTAAAAATAATTATTATTCGCTAAACGAATTTGAAATTTGTTAGTAATATTTAATTATTGTATTAAATGTAAAGTCCAGTAGAATTTTCGATCAAGTTTTCATAAAATTTTATGATTTCGTTCATGTGATAACTGAACTAATCAGTCATCAAAATTTCCTGAATCCTGATGATAACAAAAAGTAGAAGAAAGATCCATGGGTTGACTTTTTTTTTTACATTTAATAACTTTTCATCTTCTAATCTAAATTTCTGTATTTTTACTTTTTAATCGGATGAAAATGGTTACACTTTCACAACAATACAGTAAACCTCGGATAAGCTGGATATCAAGGGACCGGAAAATATGGTTCGTGGTAACCGAGGTTCGGCTTAAGCGTAAGCCGAACATACAACTTGGGGAATAATTTGTTCGTCTTAGCCGAGGTAGTTTTAATTTACCATTACTTTATAATAGTAAGTTGTTGTGAAGACTAAAAATGACTAAAAATATATCATTGATTTATTTTCTACAGAATTTCAATGTTTGAAAAGTCATTCAAAAGAAGTTATTCGTTAAATTTTGTAAGAAAAAAGGTGAATATTCTTTAAAAATTGATCAATTAATTGGTGTTCGTGTTAACCGAGGTAAAAAAGCATGTGCCTTATGGACTGGGACCACGGAAAGGCGTTCGTGGTAAGTCGAGGGTTCGGCTTAACCGAGTTCGGCTTAGGCGTTCCATTTATACACAAATTCCCTATCTCAGGGCGCGGACCGGACCAAGTGGTTCGTGGTAACCGAGGGTCCGTGGTAACCAAATTCGGCTTATCCGAGGTTTACTTTAGTTCAGTTTGTACTCTTCGAAATTCGATCCCGTTTTGATGATATTGAATTATTAAAAACATTATTAATTTAAATAAAAGTGAATAAATTATTTATTAGAGAATAGTTCCTATTCCAAATTGGAATTTCCAAGTTACTAATAATTCGTTACAGATTTGTGATTACAAATTTCAATTTTTATTTAGTAAATTTATTATTTGGTGCTTATTGTTCAGAAATTAGAGTCATAAAGTATCAAATGGTTGGGGTAATGTAGAACAGATTTAGAAACATAGATGAGAAAAGTAGCGGGTATTATTTAGCTCGGAAAACAAACTGGAATATTTTATTTTTGACAGTCAGGAGTCTTTCCTCATCTCCTGACATACATTTATGTACCACGACAACAATTTTACTCAATTTATAAGTACATACAGAGACGTGTTTTTAAAGACTAGACAGGGATACCCACACTACCCTATCATCCACTCATATTTTTGGTTTCAAGTTTTATCAAATGAGAAAGTAACATATTAGGTGAGTGGGTTAGTATTATAGAACCAAAAATGAGATACAGTGGGAGGTGGCTTGACTATCAGTGTCGTAACCTATTTTATTTTGATTTAGGTAAAATTAATCAATCCACTACTACGGTATAATTTGTTTTCTGGTAATTTTAAATACTTTAGTTTATTTCCGTTGTGTCATTTGTTAGGAATATAATCAACTTTGTAGGGTTAGTAGTAGATTAAAGTTGTAAGTCAGTAGTAGGAGCTTAGTGAATATCTTATCAGGTTAACAAGCTGTTTGATGAAAAAGAAAACGGTTTTAATTAATCATATTTGGCGTTGGCGTGTCAGGTACTATTTCAGCTGCATTGTTAATCTATAAAAAATCTGAACCAGGTACGTAAGTTGAGAATCCTATGCCTGCCTGCCTAAAATTTTACGAAGATTAAAGAGTAAAGTTTTCTTGTGCTCCTGTTGTTCTTGTGTCTTGTGTTTGTGTTTGTGTGTTCGTCGTTAATGTTGGTAAAGAATTTTTCAATTATCCTGTGCTTTGAGCTTTGGTTAATTGAATAATTAGCTTATTAATAGAATGTCAAGTTGGAAAAGGAAGACTAATGGGGTAGAATCTTCTACTTCGGGTAAAGTCATTAATGGTAAAGCTTCCAATGGACACCAGGCCAAAAAGTTCACGAAATGTGATGACGACGACGAGGCTGACATGTTCGACGAAGACGACATGGAAGTGATCGATGGTGCTGGAGATGAAATAGAATGTCATCAAGAGCAGGATAATACAGTAGGAGACTCCCAGGAAATTGACACTGCAACAACTGTTTCTTATGCACAATGGGAAAGACCTCCAGTGCTTCGTACGTTCACTCCATCCAAGTCATCACTTTCGTTTCAGCAATTGGACATGAACCATTATATCGGAAAACCAATTCCTGGGATGCCAGGTGCTCATATCGGACCCGTTCCAATTATACGGTTAGACAAGATTAATTTCAGCCAAGTTATCATAAATTTTTCTTTTGCTGTTGTTGAGCTTTTGGTCTTAGATGAAGTTTATTCCTTGTAAAGAAATAAATCAGTAATTTTCTAATTTCTGTTTGCAGAATGTTCGGCGTAACAGAAGAAGGGAATTCAGTCTGCTGTCACGTACATGGATTCCCGCCGTACTTTTATGTTTCTTTGCCCGAAACATTTCAACCGATACATTGTGGGGAATTCAAGATTGCTCTCAACAAATCTCTTATGGCGGACTTAAAATCAAATCATGAAGGAATTTCTGAACCTGTCTTAGCAGTGGAAATTGTGTACAAACTGAATATTTTTGGATATCGTGGTGATACTAAGACCCCGTTTGCGAAAATTTCGTTGGCAGTTCCTAGGTTAATATTCATGAGAGGCTTACTGAGTTTTTATAAGTTTGTATTTTAAATATACCGTTTTTCAACTGTTCTCTACATATAGATTAATTGCTCCATCTAAACGACTTTTAGAAACAGGACAGATTTCCACTCCGCGGTTGGGCTCTTGCGCTTACCAAGCTTTTGAATCAAATATGGATTATGAGACACGATTTTCAGTGGACATGGAAGTTGTTGGATGTAACTGGATCGAATTGCAAGCGGGAAAATATACACGACGGGGGGAGTGTTCAAGTAAGATATAAAAATTTAATGTGTCATTCTTAATCTTTAAATCACGATTTATATTTAATAGGTTTGAAACCTGTTACTCGAGCACAGATTGAAGTGGATGTTTCAGTGGACAATATGTTATCACATGCACCAGAAGGTGAATGGGCGAAGGTAGCTCCGTTTCGTATCTTGTCTTTCGACATTGAATGCACCAACCGAAAAGGAATCTTTCCAGAGCCAGATAAGGACCCAGTAATTCAAATTGCAAATATGGTGATTCGGCAGGGAGATTCGGGTAATGCAAAAAAGTTTGACTAAATGATTTTGTATCTAGTTGATACTTTTACATAAGAAACCAAATTCATTTTGGACTTTTACAGAACCATTCATCAAAACAATTTTCACTCTAAACACATGTGCACCAATCATGGAAGCTCAGGTACTGAGCTATGACAAAGAAACTGATCTTCTCCAATGTTGGAGTGATTTCGTGAGAAAAACGGATCCTGATCTCATCACGGGCTACAACATCAGCAACTTTGACCTTCCCTACCTTCTCAACCGAGCCACCCATTTAAAAACGAATGGCTTCCAGTAATAACAAATTTTCAAAATTTTAATTCTATCACTAGATTTTAATTGGCATTCATTATAGTTTTTTGGGTCGGGTCAAAAGCACAAAGTCAGTAGTGAAAGATGTCGTTCTTCAGAGTAAGCAGATGGGGAGACGAGAGAACAAATCTACGAATATTGACGGACGGGTAATCTTCGATCTGTACCTCGTCCTTGTCCGAGACTACAAACTTCGATCATACTCTCTCAACTCTGTCAGCTTTAACTTCCTCGGCGAACAAAAAGAGGATGTACACCATTCGATAATCACCGATCTTCAGAACGGAAATGATCAGACGAGGCGACGGCTCGCTGTTTACTGTCTCAAGGATGCCCTACTGCCTATCCGACTCATTGACAAGCTCATGTGCGTTATCAACTACGTAGAAATGGCTCGTGTCACTGGAGTTCCTTTGCATTACTTATTGACGAGAGGGCAACAGATCAAAGTTGTCTCACAATTGCTGAGAAAGGTAAACTTTAATTCATACTGCGACGTAGCATCGCGGGAGTGGTTAGCGAAGTTTTGAACTACTATTTATTCTTAATTTATTTCACGTTTCTGGATTTCTTTTTATAAATGTAAATAGAATTTCAACAACAATGCAATTATCTAAATTATTTATTCGGANCGTTTCTGGATTTCTTTTTATAAATGTAAATAGAATTTCAACAACAATGCAATTATCTAAATTATTTATTCGGAATAGGCAAAGGAGTTCGACTACTTGATGCCCACATACCAAGGACAAGGTACTGATGATCAATTTGAAGGCGCTACTGTAATTGAGCCACTAAGGGGCTACTACGACGTCCCAATTGCTACCCTGGATTTTGCATCCCTGTATCCCAGTATTATGATGGCGCATANATTGCTACCCTGGATTTTGCATCCCTGTATCCCAGTATTATGATGGCGCATAACTTATGCTATACTACTCTCCTGAAGTCCCAATCAATTATTAACAGTCTCCAACCGGATCAATTTATTCGAACTCCTTCAAACAACTGCTTCGTTAAATCCACCGTCCGTAAAGGACTTCTACCAATGATACTGGAGGACTTGCTGTCAGCGCGAAAAACAGCAAAAAATGATTTGAAGAACGAGAAAGACCTTTTCCGGCGGAAGGTGTTGGATGGACGTCAGTTAGCTCTTAAAATCAGTGCCAATTCTGTCTATGGATTCACTNAAAATTAAAATTTTCATGGTTCGCCAACTCCATTCACTCATACTCAACATGTAAATCAATCAAAAGAAATAAAAAATACAAACAATTAATTTTCGGAAATATTTTTTTTGTTAAAAAATTATGTGCTAAAAAGTGTGCTAAACACCACTTCAAGAAGGAAGTAAAGACTTCCTTAACTAAAGTTGTTTTGCAATCTCTGAGTCAATTATGTCACTTCCGTTTCTTTTCCTCATATCTTTTAGTATTTTAGCATCGCAATTCGCAAGTCACAAGAACTCAATATCAAATAGTATGTTATTATGCTACCAATTTAAATTTTTATTCTTCTTTACCAGTATAACAATAATGGAAGTAGGGAATTTTCAAAAAATTATTAAAAATAATTATTATTCGCTAAACGAATTTGAAATTTGTTAGTAATATTTAATTATTGTATTAAATGTAAAGTCCAGTAGAATTTTCGATCAAGTTTTCATAAAATTTTATGATTTCGTTCATGTGATAACTGAACTAAATCAGTCATCAAAATTTCCTGAATCCTGATGATAACAAAAAGTAGAAGAAAGATCCATGGGTTGCCTTTTTTTTTACATTTAATAACTTTTCATCTTCTAATCTAAATTTCTGTATTTTTACTTTTTAATCGGATGAAAATGGTTACACTTTCACAACAATACAGTAAACCTCGGATAAGCTGGAGGCAAGGGACCGGAAAATATAGTTCGTGGTAACCGAGGTTCGGCTTAAGCGTAAGCCGAACATACAACTTGGGGAATAATTTGTTCGTCTTAGCCGAGGTAGTTTTAATTTACCATTACTTTATAATAGTAAGTTGTTGTGGAGACTAAAAATTACTAAAAATATATCATTGGTTCATTTTCTACAGAATTTCAATGTTTGAAAAGTCATTCAAAAGAAGTTATTCGTTAAATTTTGTAAGAAAAAAGGTGAAGATTCTTTAAAAATTGATCAATTAATTGGTGTTCGTGTTAACCGAGGTAAAAAAGCATGTGCCTTATGGACTGGGACCACGGAAAGGCGTTCGTGGTAAGTCGAGGGTTCGGCTTAACCGAGTTCGGCTTAGGCGTTCCATTTATACACAAATTCCCTATCTCAGGGCGCGGACCGGACCAAGTGGTTCGTGGTAACCGAGGGTCCGTGGTAACCATAGTCGGCTTATCCGAGGTTTACTGTAGTTCAGTTTGTACTCTTCGAAATTGGATCCCGTTTTGATGTTATTGAATTATTAAAAACATTATTAATTTAAATAAAAGTGAATAAATTATTTATTAGAGAATAGTTCCTATTCCAAATTGGAATTTCCAAGTTACTAATAATTCGTTACAGATTTGTGATTACAAATTTCAATTTTTATTTAGTAAATTTATTATTTGGTGCTTATTGTTCAGAAATTAGAGTCATAAAGTATCAAATGGTTGGGGTAATGTAGAACAGATTTAGAAACATAGATGAGAAAAGTAGCGGGTATTATTTAGCTCGGAAAACAAACTGGAATATTTTATTTTTGACAGTCAGGAGTCTTTCCTCATCTCCTGACATACATTTATGTACCACGACAACAATTTTACTCAATTTATAAGTACATACAGAGACGTGTTTTTTAAAGACTAGGCAGGGATACCCACACTACCCTACTATGATCCACTCATATTTTTGGTTTCAAGTTTTATCAAATGAGAAAGTAACATATTAGGTGAGTGGGTTAGTATTTATAGAACCAAAAATGAGATACAGTGGGAGGTGGCTTGACTATCAGTGTCGTAACCTATTTTATTTTGATTTAGGTAAAATGAATCAATCCACTACTACGGTATAATTTCTTTTCTGGTAATTTTAAATACTTTAGTTTATTTCCGTTGTGTCATTTGTTCGGAATATAATCAACTTTGTAGGGTTAGTAGTAGATTAAAGTTGTAAGTCAGTAGTAGGAGCTTAGTAAATATCTTATCAGGTTAACAAGCTGTTTGATGAAAAAGAAAACCGTTTTAATTAATCATATTTGGCGTTGGTGTGTCAGGTACTATTTCAGCTGCATTGTTAATCTATAAAAAATCTGAACCAGGTACGTAAGTTGAGAATCCTATGCCTGCCTGCCTAAAATTTTACGAAGATTAAAGAGTAAAGTTTTCTTGTGCTCCTGTTGTTCTTGTGTCTTGTGTTTGTGTTTGTGTGTTCGTCGTTAATGTTGGTAAAGAATTTTTCAATTATCCTGTGCTTTGAGCTTTGGTTAATTGAATAATTAGCTTATTAATAGAATGTCAAGTTGGAAAAGGAAGACTAATGGGGTAGAATCTTCTACTTCGGGTAAAGTCATTAATGGTAAAGCTTCCAATGGACACCAGGCCAAAAAGTTCACGAAATGTGATGACGACGACGAGGCTGATATGTTCGACGAAGACGACATGGAAGTGATCGATGGTGCTGGAGATGAAATAGAATGTCATCAAGAGCAGGATAATACAGTAGGAGACTCCCAGGAAATTGACACTGCAACAACTGTTTCTTATGCACAATGGGAAAGACCTCCAGTGCTTCGTACGTTCACTCCATCCAAGTCATCACTTTCGTTTCAGCAATTGGACATGAACCATTATATCGGAAAACCAATTCCTGGGATGCCAGGTGCTCATATCGGACCCGTTCCAATTATACGGTTAGACAAGATTAATTTCAGCCAAGTTATCATAAATTTTTCTTTTGCTGTTGTTGAGCTTTTGGTCTTAGATGAAGTTTATTCCTTGTAAAGAAATAAATCAGTAATTTTCTAATTTCTGTTTGCAGAATGTTCGGCGTAACAGAAGAAGGGAATTCAGTCTGCTGTCACGTACATGGATTCCCGCCGTACTTTTATGTTTCTTTGCCCGAAACATTTCAACCGATACATTGTGGGGAATTCAAGATTGCTCTCAACAAATCTCTTATGGCGGACTTAAAATCAAATCATGAAGGAATTTCTGAACCTGTCTTAGCAGTGGAAATTGTGTACAAACTGAATATTTTTGGATATCGTGGTGATACTAAGACCCCGTTTGCGAAAATTTCGTTGGCAGTTCCTAGGTTAATATTCATGAGAGGCTTACTGAGTTTTTATAAGTTTGTATTTTAAATATACCGTTTTTCAACTGTTCTCTACATATAGATTAATTGCTCCATCTAAACGACTTTTAGAAACAGGACAGATTTCCACTCCGCGGTTGGGCTCTTGCGCTTACCAAGCTTTTGAATCAAATATGGATTATGAGACACGATTTTCAGTGGACATGGAAGTTGTTGGATGTAACTGGATCGAATTGCAAGCGGGAAAATATACACGACGGGGGGAGTGTTCAAGTAAGATATAAAAATTTAATGTGTCATTCTTAATCTTTAAATCACGATTTATATTTAATAGGTTTGAAACCTGTTACTCGAGCACAGATTGAAGTGGATGTTTCAGTGGACAATATGTTATCACATGCACCAGAAGGTGAATGGGCGAAGGTAGCTCCGTTTCGTATCTTGTCTTTCGACATTGAATGCACCAACCGAAAAGGAATCTTTCCAGAGCCAGATAAGGACCCAGTAATTCAAATTGCAAATATGGTGATTCGGCAGGGAGATTCGGGTAATGCAAAAAAGTTTGACTAAATGATTTTGTATCTAGTTGATACTTTTACATAAGAAACCAAATTCATTTTGGACTTTTACAGAACCATTCATCAAAACAATTTTCACTCTAAACACATGTGCACCAATCATGGAAGCTCAGGTACTGAGCTATGACAAAGAAACTGATCTTCTCCAATGTTGGAGTGATTTCGTGAGAAAAACGGATCCTGATCTCATCACGGGCTACAACATCAGCAACTTTGACCTTCCCTACCTTCTCAACCGAGCCACCCATTTAAAAACGAATGGCTTCCAGTAATAACAAATTTTCAAAATTTTAATTCTATCACTAGATTTTAATTGGCATTCATTATAGTTTTTTGGGTCGGGTCAAAAGCACAAAGTCAGTAGTGAAAGATGTCGTTCTTCAGAGTAAGCAGATGGGGAGACGAGAGAACAAATCTACGAATATTGACGGACGGGTAATCTTCGATCTGTACCTCGTCCTTGTCCGAGACTACAAACTTCGATCATACTCTCTCAACTCTGTCAGCTTTAACTTCCTCGGCGAACAAAAAGAGGATGTACACCATTCGATAATCACCGATCTTCAGAACGGAAATGATCAGACGAGGCGACGGCTCGCTGTTTACTGTCTCAAGGATGCCCTACTGCCTATCCGACTCATTGACAAGCTCATGTGCGTTATCAACTACGTAGAAATGGCTCGTGTCACTGGAGTTCCTTTGCATTACTTATTGACGAGAGGGCAACAGATCAAAGTTGTCTCACAATTGCTGAGAAAGGTAAACTTTAATTCATACTGCGACGTAGCATCGCGGGAGTGGTTAGCGAAATTTTGAACTACTATTTATTCTTAATTTATTTCAAGTTTCTGGATTTCTTTTTATAAATGTAAATAGAATTTCAACAACAATGCAATTATCTAAATTATTTATTCGGAATAGGCAAAGGAGTTCGACTACTTGATGCCCACATACCAAGGACAAGGTACTGATGATCAATTTGAAGGCGCTACTGTAATTGAGCCACTAAGGGGCTACTACGACGTCCCAATTGCTACCCTGGATTTTGCATCCCTGTATCCCAGTATTATGATGGCGCATAACTTATGCTATACTACTCTCCTGAAGTCCCAATCAATTATTAACAGTCTCCAACCGGATCAATTTATTCGAACACCTTCAAACAACTGCTTCGTTAAATCCACCGTCCGTAAAGGACTTCTACCAATGATACTGGAGGACTTGCTGTCAGCTCGAAAAACAGCAAAAAATGATTTGAAGAACGAGAAAGACCCTTTCCGGCGGAAGGTGTTGGATGGACGTCAGTTAGCTCTTAAAATCAGTGCCAATTCTGTCTATGGATTCACTNCTTTCCGGCGGAAGGTGTTGGATGGACGTCAGTTAGCTCTTAAAATCAGTGCCAATTCTGTCTATGGATTCACTGGAGCTCAAGTAGGTAAACTACCTTGCCTGGAAATCAGTCAAAGTGTAACATCCTTCGGTAGAATGATGATAGAAATGACTAAAAATGAAGTTGAAATGAAATTTACTATGCAAAATGGATATAAACATGATGCAAAAGTTATTTACGGTGACACGGACTCAGTCATGGTTCGATTTGGTGTTCCGACTGTTGCAGAAGCTATGGAGCTAGGACGTGAAGCTGCGGGATTTGTGAGCAAGGGGTTCATCGAGCCTATTAAATTGGAATTTGAAAAGGTATGTTCTTCAGAAAATTGTTTGTATTCATGATTATTGCTTTACTCGTTTCTTCAATTACCTGTACGCAGTCTTCTCTTTTAGGTTTATTTCCCTTATCTACTCATCAATAAAAAGCGATATGCTGGTCTTTATTTTACGAAACCAGAGATTCATGATAAAATGGATTGCAAGGGTCTTGAGACAGTCCGCCGAGATAATTGTCCGTTGGTAGCAACTGTTATGAATACATGCCTGGAAAAAATTCTTGTGAACAAGTAAATTATTGTTTTAGAACTATGTAAAAATACTTTCAATTTTTCCTATGGTTTGTCAACTGCAGCGTCGTTACTTTCAATTTTAGAGATCCACAAGGAGCAGTTGAATTTGCCAAAAGCATTATCTCGGACTTGCTTCGAAATAAATTGGATATTTCTCAACTTGTGATTACAAAGGAATTAACAAAGACGGAAAAGGAATATGCTGGGAGACAGGCACATGTGGAGTTGGCAAACAAAATGAAGAAGCGGGATCCTGGAACTGCTCCGAAATTAGGAGATCGAGTCCCTTATGTGATTATTGCTGCTGCTAAAGGCACCCCTGCGTTTCAGAAAGTACGTCTAGCGTCTCCTCTGAGTCAAATATTTCAAATTTCAGTAACTTTGCTTTTGGTTCAATAATACCTCTTGTATGTAATAGGCAGAAGATCCAATTTATGTCCTGGAAAACAACATTCCAATTGATGCTACTTACTACTTGGAAAACCAATTGAGTAAGCCGTTGACACGTATTTTTGAACCAATTCTTGGAGAAAAAACGGAATCCATCCTCTTGAGTGAGTTTAATTAATTTGTTTTTATCTTGATTTTCATTTTGATTCTTTTAATTACTTATATACATCCTCCAGGAGGTGACCACACCAGAACTAAAGTGCTCGTGACTTCGAAAGTTGGAGCACTGGCTAGTTTTACAAAGAAAAGGGCTACGTGTGTTGGTTGCAGAACACTTTTGAAAAACGATGAAGATGCTCTTTGCCCACATTGTCAACCAAAGGAAGCTGAAATATATCTTAAAGAAATGTCAGGCCTTTCCGAACTAGAAATCAAATTCAACCGACTCTGGACGCAATGTCAGCGATGCCAAGGATCTCTTCATGAGGATATTCTCTGCACAAGGTATGTTTANAACCGACTCTGGACGCAATGTCAGCGATGCCAAGGATCTCTTCATGAGGATATTCTCTGCACAAGGTATGTTTATTGTATTTTTTAAGGTTTCAAGTTGTACGACTGCATCCTTTAATGTCTTAATTTTAGCCGTGATTGTCCCATCTTCTACATGCGGAAAAAGGTCATCAAAGATTTGGAAGAACAAGATCATCTTGTCCGTAGATTCAAATAATGTTCAATTCATTTCAATATTTCTCAGAAACATCCAGTATTTACTTGGTGCAGATCATTAGACTTCTCATTAATTTATGGCGTAAACTATAGACTAAACATTAAAATTTGAGATTAATCAGGTTGATTATGTAAAGTAATAGGTATTTTTTGAAATAAGTAACGGGTGCAGCGGAAAAAAAGGGACTGACGTAAATTGAGAATTTACTATTACTAATCGCGCGAATTTCATATTAGTAGTATTTTTTTTGGATTAAGCGGGATTTTGTATTGTGGAAAACGGGTTTCCTAATTTCCCTAGTAATACCACTGAGGAAATGACAGCATCACAACAAGAAGTTCTTAGAATTCGTTTCGGACGACTGATTGAATCCAACCCGGGTGTTACGAAATTGGAGGTTGTTAAACATTTTCAACTGGAAAATATTCGTAAGCAAACAATTTATAGGATAACCAAAAGGGTTGAAAATGGAATCCCAATGGAAAAAAACAGTTGGTTCCGGCAAAAATCCCAAAATTACGACGAAAGAGAAAGTCCGTAAACTGGAAAAGCTTTTTGAAGAAAGCGACAAGATTAGTCAACGGGACGCAGCAAAAAAATTCAAATGCAGTCATCGACATATTCTACGGATACTACAAGACAAGGCCAACATCAAATGTTTCAGAAAAGTCGATCCCCGGAGTACACGGAAGAGCAAATTCTCAAAGTGAAAACTCAGTGCCGAAGATTATGCAGAAATTCTCAAAAAAAAAGTTCATCATTGACGACGAACATTACTTCCCCTTAAGCAAAGCTCTTATTCCTGGAAACAGTAAATATTACTCCACAGACAGGCAGAGTACTAGTCCAGAGGTAAAACTAAAATTTAGACACAAGTTTGAAAAAAAAATTATGATTTGGATTGCACTTTCACCGGATGGAATCAGTACTCCTTACTTCATCCCATCAGGCCTCGCCATTAATCAGAATATTTATAAAACTCAGTGTCTTGCAAAGAGACTCATCCCATTCATCGAAAAATATCATTCGGACGGCAATTACATCTTCTGGCCAGACAAAGCATCTTCTCATTACGCGAAATCCGTGATTGACTTTCTCCAAGAGAAAGTCGTTCATTTTGTACCAAAGGAAGAAAATCCAACCAACTTACCCCAAGCCCGTCCAATAGAAGATTTTTTTGGTTATTTAGATCAACTAGTGTACAGAGGTGGTTGGAAAGCCACTGACACTACTGCTTTAATGAAAAGAGTGAAGTAATTGCTTGAAACAAGTGGACATATCAGTCGTCCGAAGGAGTATGGAGAAAGTTCGCAAACTATTGCGCGCCTGTGCCGAAAATGGACCATACTCTATCAACCATTAGTGGAACCGTAAGGCAAATATTATGCTTTATCGAATGAAATTACATTCGGAATTTTATATTTGCAGGAACTTGATCAAAATATGAAATTTACATCAGTCCCTTTTTTTCCGCTGCACCCGTTATTATGGATTGTTTGTTATAAATAGAAAGTATGTTAAGGTTAATTCATTAAACTAAGAATAAGACGCATTTTAAAGAATGAAAGGGTACGGGAATGGTTAAAAATATGAAATATTTAATTTTCCACGGCTTCCATGAGTGAAAAATTGCAATTCACATCACACTGAACTAATATTGAAGATGCTCGCCTAGATTCAAATAAAATAATACCTNGTGAAAAATTGCAATTCACATCACACTGAACTAATATTGAAGATGCTCGCCTAGATTCAAATAAAATAATACCTCACAAATAACGTTACGCAGAGAAACCAGGCGATTTTGTTTCAAACTTATGTCAACTGAAAGATATCAATGTCTTTCAGTTGAAATAGGACATTGTCCTAAAGACTAAAATTTAGTACGGAAGTATCCCTCCCAAAATTGACCTCTGACCTCCAGATGTGACAAAAGTTAACATTACGGGAACAGAAACTTGTTCGGATTCTCCCAAATCTAAACAGAGAGACATACTTTTGACTATTAACCCTATTTAATCAAAATACTTATACATAGTAAGGTCNGTGAAAAATTGCAATTCACATCACACTGAACTAATATTGAAGATGCTCGCCTAGATTCAAATAAAATAATACCTTACAAATAACGTTACGCAGAGAAACCAGGCGATTTTGTTTCAAACTTATGTCAACTGAAAGATATCAATGTCTTTCAGTTGACATAGGACATTGTCCTAAAGACTAAAATTTAGTACGGAAGTATTCCTCCCAAAATTGACCTCTGACCTCCAGATGTGACAAAAGTTAACATTACGGAAACAGAATTGTTCGGATTCTTCCAAATCTAAACAGAGAGACATACTTTTGACTATTAACCCTATTTAATCAAAATACTTATACATAGTAAGGTCAAGCGGAAAAAGTGAAGGAAAATTATACTTTTGCACAATTTTCGCATGCAATTTTTGCACCTTCTTAATGATCATGGGAAACCGAATATTATTCCCACATGAACTACTAATTTCATATGATTTTAATTTTAAGATATTATGGATTGTCGTTTATTTCTTGCGACATTCTATTCAACTGTTCTACTTTCGGGAAAATAATTTATAAATAATAATAAGAATTAAACTATAGGAACATAACTTAAAATATGAAGATTAATCAGTGCAGAGCCCGATGCCTGCGGGACGTTAAGGATAATTATTGAATAAATCATTTCATTAGCTAGATCTTTCTCTAACACCAGGTACAAAAAATACTCGTTGAATGAAAATTACACACTGTAATCTTAAGTTTTTGTAATGTCGGAAACTTTTGATCGCATAGGATAAAATAGGTAGATGTGATCCTGAAAATTATCATAGTAGATTAACTTAGATGCTTAAGTTACAAGTAATTAAAATCAATTTTCAGAAGTGCGCATCACTTGGTTTATCCAGTATGGCCAAAAGTTTCCAAAATTGACAAAATTTGATGCTCTGTACATTTAGAAGTTAAGAGAATTGGTGGTAAGTTTTTAGCGACCAAATGAAACAATACTGTAATAACAATTCCTAGAGAACTGTCAAATTTATCACATAAGTAACTCTCCCTAAGTAGAAAAATTTTGCACTATAAATATGATTGTGAAGTTATTAGTCTAAGGATGTTCTTTAAAAATCCACTGATTCAGCAAGTTTGAGCTTTTTCTCAAAAAAAAAAAAAAGTTTCAGTTTTAAAGTTGGGGAATTGAGATGAGAATTGGTAAACTCTGCCTTACCTAATGCAAAGTTGATCACTTATCACAAAATTAGTAAACAACTTTCACCTTTCCAGAAAATACTACTGTTCCAACATTGAACGTGCAATCAAAGGAGTCATATTATCTCAAGTGGAATTATGCCAGAAATCTACGGTCAGCCTTTGGATTTTTTTTTCTCCTTCAATCGGAAGACGAAGCTATAATAACTTCAGGCGGGTGACTGGGAATGGAGAATTGAACGTCTACATCCATGCCATCGTCCAGGGGGTTATCCTCGTCTGGAGAAACTCTCCTATATTCTCCTTTCGTTTCCAACCAACCCCTACCCAGGGGTTGACCCTGAACCTTCTTTCGTAAACATACATAAACTATAAGGAGCAATAAAACAGAGATGTTGGCAATTACAATGACTACAAGGGCTCTGTACCAAAAGGCATTGTTTTCTATTGTGTTGAGGATATGTGTTGGGTAGCAACTAGACGGCGGTTCATTAGGATTAAGTCGTTGGGAAATGAGAGTAGAGTCGCTGAAACAAGAAGTGCAATTATTCTCCGTATCTCCGGAGCAGGTACGACAGGAATAGTGACACGGCAAGCAGTTCCCCGATCCAGACTTTATAGGTACGCCTTTCCGATTGATACTTTCTTCAAAAACTCCATGGAAGAAGGCAGGGCAGACAGTGAGACAAGAATCTTGGAAAAGGAAGAGTCCCGCAGGGCATTCTAAAATAAAAAATAAATAAACTAAATTAGTTTGAAAATCTCCAGTATACAAATAAACTAGACTGTATTTTTTGCATTATAAAAGTTTGTATAAAAGGTTAGAATTGTCTCTTGGAGATTAGTTTCAAGCATAGAATCAAAATCATAATCAAAACAATGTCAAAGATCATGCTCACTAGAAAATCCTACCAGTTAATAGGCATGCTTACAGTTTATAAATAAATCAATTTGTAAATTAAATGTAAAAATACCAAAAAAATATTGTTTAGGTCAAAATAAAAGGAAAGAAGCGTGTGCTGAGGGAAGGATAGAAAATTAGCAAGTCACTAGCTTAAGCTCTCTAACTAATCTCTACAGTGAAGGAAAAACCAAACCCAAGATGGCTAAAGACGCCACTCACCAAAGTGTACAATTTTCATAGGACGACATTTTCATCTGAGGTCTACGGACGTTGGAGAAAATGAAGCTGAGTCCGCTCGCAGTGTACAAAGCTTTTGGAAAACTGCTGTTGGGAAGCATAGAAAAGGATGTGCCAAGTCACAAATTGCATATGAACAACTTATTTTTTCCATACATCATAAACTATGGTAAAAACATTTTAATCATCATCACTTAACTAGTTTTGATTGAACATAAAAGAATTATTGTAGAATGCGTACTTCCGTTCTTATGCGACAAGATATGTAGTACATACAATGACATAAAGTGTTGTGTAGTTTTAAGTACGAAAATATTCAGTTAACGAAACAGGAATCTAGAATTATTAGAGTACCACCATCACTTCAATTTACTAAACTGTTTTCAACGAAAAATTTACTTTATCCTAACAACATTAATACCAAAAAAAAAAGCTGAATTATTTTAAATCTTCAAGATGGATTTTGACCGGAGGGAGATAGACCATACAAACAAACAATTCCAACGAGATCAAACTCAATTATTAGTACCTTCACTCCAACCTCCTAGGGTTCAATTGGTGTATTAGTAAAATTAAAACTAACAATTGAAATAACAGAAATCAACAACACAAAATTAACTTATATACTTTGAACCGGGATTTAGCAAATACTCAAACTTATAGAAATCCTAATTTCTAATACGGTAATTCTAAGCGAGAATTAACGTATGAATAGCACCAATAAGAGTATTTTTTGCCAACGTCCCAACAAAACAAAACAAAGTACGTAATACCATTATTTCCCTCAGAATCCAACACCAAATTACTAAGTTTTTCAAGACACCTTAAACCCTATACAAGAGTCAACCACCAAATAATTCGAATTGGAGAATATTTACAAAACATTACAAAAATTTGATTTGAAGTTACGTAGACTCGATAAACGAAAGATTGTACTAATACTCTTCAGCCTTGAATGTTCATATTCGCAAATTCCCTGAGCTTCCTAGTTAAGTTAGATATAAGTTTAGAAGGACCCTACCTAATTTTTTAGTCGACGAATACGGAAACGATTCATTGATTGTGACAGGTAAAAACTTTACAATAATTTTGCCTGACTGCGAGGAATCAAAGTATAGAAACGAATAATTATTGAATTTTTCTTTCATGATTAAAAAAAATCGGAGACTCACTTGGCACATTGAACTTAATAGTCAGTAACGTTATAATTTAGCTGCTTTGTAGTTATAGAACTCAACATTCCTGGCAAGATTTCTTTCGAACTGACATAGCAGAACTTCGTCAAATCGTTCTTTATAGTTACAAAAATTTGATAATCATACTTAAGTGAGTCAGATCACAATAACGGTTCTAGAAATTCGAGGATACTATCCATCAAGCAGACTGAAACCAGAGTATTGTTTGTCTGATTCTTATGATTCAAAGAGAGTGAAACTTATTATTGTAAGTATTTCGTTAAATATCACCTGGTAAATTGACTCAAATTTGGAACTTCATGTGGAAGAGCTAATTATTTCATTAGTATTTAAATTATATGGAGTGAGTTGAGTCCAAAATTGGCTCGGATTGAAAATATTGACATTGTTCTGATTATTTTGAATTGGAATAATACTGAAACTGGAAGAGGGGAGACTAGTTTTACAAGAACTACACAGGTTTGCCATCGAAGACCCCTTTAACTCTATCTCTTCATCAACAAGCCCTGTCCAGGCTCCGCTGATCAACTGTAGCGAAAACATGAGAAGAAAAAGGCACCAACCTAAGCAACTGCCGGAGATAGAGTTCTTGATACACGGCGTCCCTGCGGAGGTAACTGAACTTATGTCAGCCACCTCGGGTGTACTTGCTGCCAGATGAGGATTGTGCATATGGGAGTGCTCTAAGATGACCTTATTCTCACTCCCGTCGAACTCTAGCATGTCGGTAACCTCCACCGTTGGGTTTACAATTTCTTGAGAAGGTTCGGTTCCTATTGTGTCAATCGGTCCATTAGGGTCTCCAGGAATTCCATGAAGCACAACTGCCCATGTCTTAAGAAAACCTGGAAATAGCATGTCATAAGTTAGAATTCAATTTGAGGATATGGAACTGAGTCAAAAATAATGCAAAATAAATTTAAAAAAAAATGAAGGTTCTCAGACTCTTTGTTTCGTGACATGCAAAGAGAACCGTCAAAATTGTGCAACTAAATACATTATCTTACAGCTTTGGACGAATTTAAAAGAAATGAAACTAAAGTAAAAATCAGTGAACAAAAAAGGCAATGTAAATATATCTCAAAAGCCTTCATCCACCTCCAGTTTGAGATTTTGTTGTTGAAATTGTCGAAGTAGTGATTATATCTTCGTGGGTTTTGGTTGTTGGTGTGTCCACGTTTAAGGTGGTGGTAAAAAATGTGGTAAAATTTGTTGCATTTATGAGATTGTTGGGTGCAGGTAGCTCTTCTTCGTTAGTAGTTAATAAATACTGTTTATACGTTTGCGTTGGTAAGGTTGGATTCGTAACCAATGTTATTGACGTCGCTGGAAAGAGTGTAGAGTTAATAGATGCTTTTGGTCTAGCTGGCAGCGGTTTGAATTTGAAAAGTCTTTGTCGCAACGGTTTACGGATTAGCAGAATCGGAAGCTCTGAAGTTGAGTCAATTTTAGGACTTAGAATAGTTGTATTACTTCCTGCAGCTTGAGATAGTACATTCAAATCGATTTCCGTAGCTAAAGTGTGAGAACTCTTCATTTGATTCAACAAGGGAGGATTTTTGGTTGTAGTTTCCTGAGTTTCAGCGACAGAGTCTTGATTCATGTTCTGTCGCGTCCCATATAACACCAACGCCCATCGCTTTAGTAGAGTCCGTCCTTTCATACACATAAAATCATGTGCTATTTATGCCAATATTCCATATCAGGAAGAGAAATAGATTCGCATTATTTTCCGATTTCAATTAGTTAATTAGTCCGATTCGGCAACATTACGCCATGCTGAACTTTGAACATTACTTCTGAGCGTTATTCCCGTAGCCATTTAGTTTTATCTTGACCAATGGTCATAGGTGGGAAGATTACTTACTCCAGTAATCGAGATTGCAGAATACAGATTACAGTTTATTCTTTTCCAATAGGAAGCAATTTGTCCTCTAATTGTACTCTCAATATTTGAAAGTGCAAGAAAACTAAAATATTAACTGCTCAAACGTCTTTGGAAACGGCTTGTTTCATACTTTCATCGCAGTTGACTGAGTTTGACAAATCTCACAAAAAGTAAATAATCCGTAATCCATATCAACTACTTCCGGACTCTTGTCTCGGAATTACAAATTACGTATTACAACCCAATATGATAATTCCTTATAACCAAATTGTAATTTGTTAACGTAATCAGATAACTAGGAATATTCCCACCTAAGACCAATGGTGTCTTAACCCTATACTCTGTACTCTTACCAGAGTATCTTCCCTCGTTGTGAATTTCTAGGACCCATTTCCCAACAGGATTTTCACCCCAACAATGGACTGTCATAAAGGGCCAATCGGTAAAGCCCGACCTGTTCAAATCATGTCTCCGATTTGCCAGCAACACGGAACGGGTTCCCGATGGAGAGATCAAAAATATCAGAAGATCTCCACGTTTTACGGATGACATGGTCACTTTTGCCTAAGATTTAATCAGAAGAGCTATTAAAAGTCAATTTACCAATATTAATTTCATATTAAACGATACCCAATTACCTGTACATGTTCCAAAAATTTTACTCCAGGGCAATCCGACACTTTGATTTCAAGTGTGACCTTGCTTTTTGCTGGAATATTTCTAAGATATATAGAATTGGATTTATTTAACAATACTAACGTATCAATTACCAGGAAACTAAAGTACTATACTTGTCTGTGTAAGGTGCTCGGACTTCACATTTGTTTTGTTCAGGGACAGTCCTCCATTTTCTAGATAACTTTACCATTGCCCCAGCGTCCATTAACCCATAGCCAAAGGAATGGCTGACTATAAAATATAACTTTAGGTTGGTTCTAACAACATCGTCTCATAACGGTTTACTCATTAAAACACCCTTACCGTTTCTGCCTACTCCATTTGTAGCCCAGTCTGGCGCAATAAGATTATGCGGACGAGCGGTTCTCACAACAATGTGCTGCATATCTCTCCATGTTAAATTTTTATTTGCTTGAAGCGCAAGAGCACAGATGCCAGCAGCTAGAGGAGCCGAAGCTGAGGTGCCAGTGTGGCTAGATGTGCAGGAGTGATGAAGATCAATGGTTACGATCTAGAAAAAAAAAAGTTTTAACAACCCATTGGTGACTTTTTCACCCGTCGAAGGAACAAATTACGAAACTTCTGGTCAGAGTTACATTTATATTAAATACGTAGCTACTTTGCAGATATTGTAGTAAACTACGCCACTATATAATTATTTCACATTTGCATCTCTGATGAGCATGTAAATCATTTCATGTATCAGATCAGTGTATAATATTAGTTATGATCATCTACTTTTAGTTGTTGGCTGGGCTCGTTTCATCCTCGTTCATCAATCTCGTTTCATTCAACAAATTATAAGTGATCATCGACAATTCTCTATTATCATAATTGTACCACTTATATCCTTTATATCATGCTTAAAACCTATTCCTTATTCCTCCTCAAGAAAATGTTCTCGTAAAATTTTTTCCATCGTTCAGATTCTCTTAACTCCTATTGGCCTTATCCCAAAATGTCTCTTTCTGAATGCATTACCATATTTATGAAGCGTGACCAGTTAACTGCCACAACTATAACAAGCGGGAGAAAAATTTAGAAATAGATGAGTCTAACATACACATGATGGCCAAACCTCCGATGAAGTAGTGTTGTTTAAAATTACGTATGAAAGAGACAGAGATTATGATTAGAAATTTAAATCACCTGCTTTTCCCCAGTGCCACCGGAACTGTAAGTAGTCGCAAGAGTTGAGCTACATGCTTCTGAGTACCAAGGAACCAAACCGTTTTCAGTAGCTATAACAAAACAAATTTTCAATTCAATGACTCTTATTCACAAGAGGTATTCAGTTGCTACTTTTGGCAACCTCTACCTCGGCTCATTACTCACCACTGCTAATTGATAGAGTCCAAATGGAATTGGTGTAACCATCACAATTACAGTTATCATGGTCTCTTCCTCCATTTCCAGAAGCCCAGACGAAGATTGAGCCCTTGCCTCCTCTACCCTAGAAACGANCAGACGAAGATTGAGCCCTTGCCTCCTCTACCCTAGAAACGACATTCAAATTTAAATTATGCATACCACGGCATTTGAAGAGAAACAGTTAAAGTACCTTTGTAATTCCTTCAACGAAAGCTCTGGTGGCCAATTCTCCTGGGCCATCAACCGTCTTTCCATCATCATCTGGTCCCCAAGAAGCACTGTATATATCAATATGCTGGGGATTGTGCGAAAGGGAACGAGCCTCCACTGCATCTGTTACATCTCCATCCAACATCCGAACTCCTTCAATATCAAATCATCAATAAACAATAAACATACTGTCAAAGACCAGAAAATTATCACGACATCGAACAACGGCGAGAAAAACCTCATAAGCAAGACTTTTTAGTTCCAAACAAAATTTTGTAGAAACATTTATATCCATTTAGAGTTTAGACAGAAATGCTTGTTATAACTGCAATTTTTGTTTTAGTCATTAGTTTCGACATCAAGTAACGTCCACGATTTTCCAAAGAAGATAACTAATATGAGCAAAAGAACTTTTCTATAATTATTGAAAAGTGATAGGCTATCACTGATAGCCAATCAATTTCACTTGATCTTGGATCAGGAAATATCAATAAAAGTATTGTCACTGCTGTTTCTCCATTTATAATTCAAACCCCCNGACCCTAGGCCTTGATATAACCTCTTCTACTACTAACACTGGTGTATGAAACAAAAACTTGCCTAAGATCGAAGGTAGGTAATCAAATTGAAAAACAAAATTATTTACCTCCAACACCTGCTTCAAAGGCGATGCCAATGGCACAAATACTGTTATTCGCTTCAGCAGCAACTTCTCCAGCACATCGAGTCCCATGTCTATTGCTATCAGTAAGATCATAAGTCGGCATAGGGTCCATGTCAAAACTGTTCACATCAAAACTTGCCATAGGGTCCTGAAAAAGCAACAGAACATTTGAAAATGGAAACTGCCAAATTTAATTTCAAGTTTGCATCAGTTGTTAGCAATGCTTGTGGTAGAGTTGCTATCGTTTAGTTTAGTTTCTTCCTGGAATGGAAACGAAACGAACCGAACAAGTTAGAAACGGAATCAAAATGAAAATTGGAAGAAGAAAACGCTCACGAAACGGCGAAAAAAAAAACCCACAGCAGTGAACATTTAGCATTTCATTTCATGATTTATCAAACTGTTGAGAAAGTGAAGGTGTGTGTCGTGTAAAATTATGGGCTCATTCAATGCAAATTCAAATTATTTACATTTCAATTCATATTTCGCTCAAAATTTATGTAGTATGATTTTTAATGAATGCAGTAGTTGATATAAATTTAGAAAAATTTGATACTAATGCAACTCAAATTCAATGTAAAATCCCTTATGCTATTGTAATTTTTCAGAATGAGTAGTGATGAAGTCCGCAAGCCAGAGACATATCCGAGTATATTGGCAAAAAAATATTTCGTAGAAATCAACAACTTATATCACAATTTAGTCAATGTTACACCGAACACTATATAAATTCTGAATTTGTAATTTCAGTGAACCTCATCTTATGAAAATTTGATGTCTTCTCCGCCTTACCGGGAAAAATATTCCTACAATTTTAACGAATAAATCCTATTGTTATATAAGAGAAACTTCACTCTAAAGAAACCGCACCAACTTTCTGACATCCATATTTTATGTATCCAAAACAGACCTTTCCTTTGAAATAAACTTACATAGTTCCTGACTATATCCGGATGGTCCTTTTCAAGTCCATCATCAAGAATAGTAACCACTATTCCTTTCCNTTTTCAAGTCCATCATCAAGAATAGTAACCACTATTCCTTTCCCGGTAATTCCTTCTTCCCAAGCTTCTTGTACATTCATATCCAAACCTGGTCCTCGATTCTGAAAAAGAGAAACCCGAATTGAGCAAACTAGCAACTTTTCATTTGTTTTTGATATGAAACAAGAAGATAAATTTTGAGTTTTGAATTACCAAATACCACATCACAGGCCATCTTGGATCTGTAAACGTTAGTTGGTACTTCCTTGCCGCTCTTCTCTTTGTATTCACATTTGTAATTTTGGAATTGCCTATTTCTATATAGTCTCGCTTTACTCGCTTCTTGACAGTCTGTTGGGCGTGCCATATCACCTGCATCAGAGCAATAAATAATGAGGGTATTCCCGTTGCTGTCTCAGAATACTGAAATGTCATAATTTTTTGCTGTTTACTAAATGCCGCACCTTTTGCGCCTCTGCGCACCGTCATAGGTGGTCAATTTTGAACCTAAATAGAATTTTAGTTCAATCGTTTAATCACGGATGCTATGGAAAAATGAAACGCTTTCATTTGAAAGCGTTTTTATTTTTTTCCTCATAGCAACCTTGCGTTTAATTTTACAGTTAGGTTTAAAAGTGATCATCTATTAGGGTGCGCATTTTAAAAACAGACGGCACTCATCTTTCGAGACTAAAAAGTGGGTTCTGAAGACAGAGCCATAACGAAGCTCCAAAATGACATTACTCTAAAACCCATGAGACTAAACTTTTATCGTTTCCGTATTCTCAGACAGGCAGCAACAACAAGAACACCCTGAATCATAATCTATTCTTTCTTGACATTTAAACTCTCTCAAACCCTTCATCTCAATTTTTTGACTCCTGTTTTCCAACTTCAACTGTATGTCAAATTAAAATTCTAGAATAAAATATTTCGTAAAACTGCATCGGACCTTCGGCGATTTGGATGTGTTTTTTTTTGTTTTAGATTAATATCACACATAAAAATTTTTTGACCCCAAAAATAAAAAATAAAAAATAAAAAATAATAAATAATAAATAATAAAAAATAAAAAATAAAAAATAAAAAATAAAAAATAAAGAATAAAGAATAAAGAATAAAAAATAAAAAATAAAAAAAAAATAAAAAATAAATAAATAAATAAATTATAAATTTTTTAAATTATGGAAATATTTTTGAAAAGCTACCGGATTTTGGTGTCATNCAAATTAAAATTCTAGAATAAAATATTTCGTAAAACTGCATCGGACCTTCGGCGATTTGGATGTGTTTTTTTTTTGTTTTAGATTAATATCACACAAAAAAATTTTTTGACCCCAAAAATAAAAAATAAAAAATAAAAAATAAAAAATAAAAAATAAAAAATAAAAAATAAAAAATAAAAAATAAAAAAAAAATAAAAATAAATAAATAAATAAATTATAAATTTTTTAAATTATGGAAATATTTTTGAAAAGCTACCGGATTTTGGTGTCATTAGGTTTCTAGGCGTTAACGTAACGTAGCGAACGTAAAATTTGGAACTCATTTTTCAACTTTCAACGCTAACGTAATCAGAGAAGGGAAAGTCGGTCGTCTTTAGCGTTAGCGTCAACGTTTATACGTTAACTTCGAATCTCCCTATTGTCAGATGGCAACCGGGAAGACCATCAAACCAAAGGTAGGTGATTTACCTCGGGCTCCGGTCCCACTACCAAGGTTTCTTACTCTTGGGCTTACAATTCCATGATTTTTTTTTCGTTTGGGCTCCGGCTCTCAACGTTTGTTAGTTATTACTCTTGGGGTTTGGTCGACCTACCAGCAAACTTTCTATGGGCTCAGCTCAAACGTAGGCTCCCACAAAATTTTTGTTCGAGATTGCTTTAGGGTTCTCAGGAATTGGGGTCCGTTTACAATTCAATTTTTTATGGGACTTTGTTCCTGTTCGGGTTCTCAAAAAATCATTATGTCAGGCTCGGCTCCAGCCCGGGTTCCCTAAAGATTTTTTTTTTCTCGGGCTTCACTGCAGCTCAGGAAAAAAAGTTTTTTTTTCTCGTGCTTTGCTCTTTTTGCAAAAATTACCCTCTCACCTCACTTTAAAAGAATGTTGCCAAAATNGTTCCTGTTCGGGTTCTCAAAAAATCATTATGTCAGGCTCGGCTCCAGCCCGGGTTCCCTAAAGATTTTTTTTTCTCGGGCTTCACTGCAACTCAGGAAAAAAAGTTTTTTTTCTCGTGCTTTGCTCTTTTTGCAAAAATTACCCTCTCACCTCACTTTAAAAGAATGTTGCCAAAATNTTTTTTCTCGTGCTTTGCTCTTTTTGCAAAAATTACCCTCTCACCTCACTTTAAAAGAATGTTGCCAAAATAAATCCTCGGTCTATGCACTTATTAGTTTGTTACCGAACTACAGTGCAAAGAGCCCTTAGGAGTCAAACCCAGAGGTGAAGGCCCAAACCGCCGAGGTCGAGGTATATCAAAACCAGCCTATTGCTACTGAAATCATTTCAATACCTCATCTTCTGATGAAAGGAGTTGATGAAATTCATGACAGGGATCCGTGGATCTCTTTGGAAGGTTTTTGTGTATAAAATGGTAGTGATCCTGAAATATCTGCAAAGTAAAGTCCAGAAGAAGTTGNGGTTTTTGTGTATAAAATGGTAGTGATCCTGAAATATCTGCAAAGTAAAGTCCAGAAGAAGTTGATTAGATTATTATTTTGTACCCAGAGTTATGATTGGTAATGGTAAAATATCAGTGATATAATAAAAAAGTGGTATAAATAACGTTACGGTAAAAGGTATTTTTTGTATGAAGTAGTAAATGTAAAAACTAATGTTCATTCTTAAAAAACATTGAACCTTCTTTACTTATTTAGATTGTCGTTTTAGTAGAAACATCACAAGAATTTGAAAACCGCGTAATTTTGTCAATGTTGTTACTTTTCTCTTAATATTTCAGCAAATTCAACTGGGAATTATTTTGTAATAATGTTAGTTTCTGCTTGTCGATTTCGATTAGAATATTATCTTTATCAATAATGATTTTTTCTAGCCGACTGTTGCGGAGTAACCGATGATAAATGAATCAACCGGTTGTAATAGTCAGTTTAAGCTTGGAATCATTGTATTAGCGTCCTGATGGATCTAGAGGACATTAAGATGATTCTCGTTGTAATTTTAAACAAAATAGTCAAATCCTAGTTTTTAGAAGTAAAAATTGTCATCTGAAGCGATATGCTGCAGAAACCTTACCCATCAGCACATGCTTTATCTGGCCGTTGACATTGCTTGTCTAGCTTATTTATTATTTTATTTAACTATTATTTATCTTACTACAATTGCCTATCGACGTGTAATGAAATGTACCGTAATGAATTTTCCCACTCATTCGAAGTTTTTACCACTGTTTACCATTTTTACCATTGTTTATCACTTTTTACCACCAGTTATAAAAATTAACATCTAATGTCAATTCGTAGCCCTAATGACCAGTAGAGTAAGAGTATCTAGCCAAATCTTGTTTTTGAATTTAAAATCTCGTTTATGCAGAGAATAATAACAGAAAAAACAGTAAGTAAACCAGAGCTCTGTCTTAACCGTTTAAGCACGTTTAACAAAGCACCAAACTAAGCCTATGGCAGCAGAATATTTTCTAACCAAATTTTCATTTATTTAAGGTAAAAAAGGTAATAATAAATCTAAAATAAGGTAAAGTTTACATTTTAGTCTGCTTACCTCTCCCGTGTTGATGAAGCCGTGCTTCTTGGCAATGTGATGAGCTCTAACTGGGCCGCCTTGTATATGAACAGCCCATTGGTCTGTGTAGTGACTCTGTTTGGGAATGTCACCACTCCTATGACTTCCCGTTAGTTGAGTCTTGACACTGATGAAACTATGATTTGACACAGCGGATGTATGTTGAGCAAACAATACACAGCAAGCTACCACTGTCCTGAAGACTATTGAATTATTAATTATATAAGAAATCTTGCTCCTTATCGATTTCCATTGATTCTCTCCACTTGTACCCATAATAATTATTACAAAACGTCTATGAACTCTCCCCGAAAATCCCAAACCAAAGTGTTGCTTGGCGGCGAGGTTGTCAATGGAATGGATGTTGAGTACTCAAGGCAACGAAATCAATTAAGAATAATGAGTCGTGGAATTGATTAAAAATTAAAAAAAATTAACCGATTGTTCGTTGGTGTCTTATGATGGACGAAATGTTCGTCAACTCCACATGTTGCTGAGTTGGTATTCTGAGACGGAACACCACACTACTCACTACCCGTATGACCGTAACTACAGAAATTTGAAAATAAGGTTAACTTTNTCTGAGACGGAACACCACACTACTCACTACCCGTATGACCGTAACTACAGAAATTTGAAAATAAGGTTAACTTTTAGAAGAATTGAAATAATCCGAGTTTAGTGTTAAAAGTAGTGACATAGTGAGGAAAGGGAACGGAGAAGAATAACAAAAACTGGAACTAGTTACATCAAAACAGGTTGTCTTTTTATGCCAGCCAGATTGACGACGATGATGCGACAACACACAAGTGAAGAGTTCCAGGAATTGCAAAATCGAAATCGAGAAGATGAGAATGTGACCTTTCGTGTTTTTATCTCTTGAGCTCGCCTAGAGCAACCGCAACCTCAGTCCAGCGGTGATGGCCATTTGACTCGACACTCGACTTTAACTTACTTTTGGATGTTGGAGTTATGAGTAGTGTCTCCTGCTGCTCTTGTTCGTCTCACTGATTATGGTTGCATGAAGAGTAAGAAAAGTGAAGAAAAATCCACAAACCACCACCACCACACCAAAGACAGAGCACAGAAACAGCGCACTCGCGTTTGAAAAAAAAAATACTACTGTTTCGTCTGGTCTGCTCTTGAGCTGGCTCAATGGCTCGAGCTCACAAAAATTTCTGATCTATGAACCACAGATGAAACACGATCCTCAGGTCGGATCGGATCGGTATCGGTCGAAATTTCTATGTATCGGATTGCAAATCGGTATCGAAAGATTTTTTAATTTTTGACTCGGATCGTGGATCGGTATGGAGTACTTTGTTGTCTATTAGCTTGGATCGTGAATCGAAATTAAAGGTCTTTTTATTATTTTTCGCTCGGATGACAGATTGGTNACAAAAATTTCTGATCTATGAACCACAGATGAAACACGATCCTCAGGTCGGATCGGATCGGTATCGGTCGAAATGTCTATGTATCGGATTGCAAATCGGTATCGAAAGATTTTTTAATTTTTGGCTCGGATCGTGGATCGGTATGGAGTACTTTTTTGTCTATTAGCTTGGATCGTGAATCGAAATTAAAGGTCTTTTTATTATTTTTCGCTCGGATGACAGATTGGTATCGAATGATTTTCTATCTGCTGGCTCGGATCGTGCATCGATATCAAACTTTCTTTAGACTTGGCTCGGATCTCGCATCAGTATCGATTTGTTTTGGCTCGGATCGTGAATAGAAATGTATCGGATAGCGGATCGGTATCGAAAGATATTTTATTACTTGGCTCACCTCCCGGATCGGTATCGGCTGCTTTTTTGCCATTTGGGTCGGATCGTGGATCGGTATTGAAAGAATTTTTTACCCTTGGCTAGGATCGCGAATTTGTATCGAACGATTTTCTGTTTGTTGGATTAGGATCGATTAGAAATTTTCATTATTGGATCAGATCGAAGATCGGGATCGATATGTTTTTGCCTGTTTGCCTCGGATCGTGGATCGATATCGAAATTGTTTCAAGTTTCATCTTGGCTATGAACTAGATCTATGGCTCGTCTAATATTTTTACCTAGAGCCATGGTTCAATGTCTTACTTATTATTTTCCAAAAATTGTACAACTTTATTTTTCTTCAGCCGACAAACAAAATTCAAACTATATTGGTTTCGAAAAGCCCATTTCTCTTTATTTTAATCTTAATTTATTTTACTCGTTAACAACCTGATTCTAATGGATAGGTGAGTGTGTGATAGTGAATACAGTTGGATAAAAATTGATAACATTGATGGGAATTTTTTTTTAATATCCAATTAATTCAAATTCAAATTTCTAGCATAAATGATTACAAATCGAATTGACAAAATCTGTGGTAGGGTTGACATTACTAACTAAAATCAAGGAACAGAGAAAAATTTAAATAAATAATTTACATTATAATAATTACACAATGACTATTGTAAGCAATTATTTTTGAATGTAAAAATTTGAAAGGTAGAGTGATTAGTGACAAACTCAAAGAAGAGTGTCAGTATTGGTATGACTAGGTGACAAAAACTACAGTAGACCTCGGACAAAGGGATAGAAATATTTGGTTCGTGGTAGTCGAGGTTCGGCTTAACCGAGGTAAAACGCAAGTGATATAATATACAGACGCTTTTAACATTGCTTTCTATCTCCGTGTCACATTGAATTTCGATTTTGGGTTCACAGCACCGGATGTTTTACTGTTGCCGTGGTCACTGCCGAATATATNAGAAAAATTTAAATAAATAATTTACATTATAATAATTACACAATGACTATTGTAAGCAATTATTTTTGAATGTAAGAATTTGAAAGGTAGAGTGATTAGTGACAAACTCAAAGAAGAGTGTCAGTATTGGTATGACTAGGTGACAAAAACTACAGTACACCTCGGACAAAGGGGCGGTAATATTTGGTTCGTGGTAGTCGAGGTTCGGCTTAACCGAGGTAAAACGCAAGTGATATAATATACATTGCTTTCTATCTCCGTGTCACATTGAATTTCGATTTTGGGTTCACAGCACCGGATGTTTTACTATTGCCGTGGTCACTGCCGAATATAGTAAAATGTCTGAAGCCTGGCTCACTGTCTTCTTGAGCAATGAACCACCCGCTCTGGCTCACTACAAACCTGATNGTAAAATGTCTGAAGCCTGGCTCACTGTCTTCTTGAGCAATGAACCACCCGCTCTGGCTCACTACAAACCTGATTGAGTCATGTTGAACTCTACATACTTATAAATAATAGGAAATAGGTAGAGGAATACCGTAATTCACAAGATATAAACCCTCTGGTGGCTTAATTGCATAATTTCCCTTCCCTCTCTTATATGCACACACTCTTGAATTGGGATAAGTGATACATCAATCGAAATTCTAAGCACAATTATCGTTATGCAAAGAGATAAGAAAATTGATAATTTAATCCACGTCGAAAAAAATATCTTGTTCTGAGGAGAATATTTTGCAATGAAAGTACCCTTCCAAACATTGACCATGCCTCAAGATGCCATAGAATAATCATATATATAATTACATATGTTAAGAGAATAATTGGATCAATCTTAAATTAAGCAAGAAAATATATTTCACGGATCTGAACTGTTTAAANATATGTTAAGAGAATAATTGGATCAATCTTAAATTAAGCAAGAAAATATATTTCACGGATCTGAACTGTTTAAATGAAGACCAACTTTGTGAGGATTGCCCTCTAATTTCTAAAGGTTACTAAAGTAGTATAATGCAGTTACCGAGAGACCTGATTGATNATATGTTAAGAGAATAATTGGATCAATCTTAAATTAAGCAAGAAAATATATTTCACGGATCTGAACTGTTTAAACGAAGACTTACATTGTGAGGATTGCCCTCTAATTTCTAAAGGTTACTAAAGTAGTATAATGCAGTTACCGAGAGACCTGATTGATTTAGTATCAATTTCAATCAGTGGATAGATGTTGTGTATCTTGAATGTTGACACTTACTTGGTTTCAATTGATTTGTGACCAGCAGATGTCATTTCCAGCAAATTAAATACTATATAGTTTACGTGCATATTCATTTGCACACTCATAATGTGGTCCAAGGTTGCTATGAGGAATTAATCTAAAATCACNGTCATTTCCAGCAAATTAAATACTATATAGTTTACGTGCATATTCATTTGCACACTCATAATGTGGTCCAAGGTTTCTATGAGGAATTAATCTAAAATCACAATGATATCAGTGATTTTAGATTAATGTCTGTTCGGAAAAGCAAGTCACTTTGTTTATTCAACAAATTTTTAAAATTGGTAACCCACGGATTAACTCCAATTTTTTATTAATTCCTCATAGCAACCTTGATGTGGTCAATCTTTAGAACACCCTAAGCACTTCAAATATCCTCAATTTATCCATAGAGGAGTCAATCTGTCAGTTGTCAATCCATAGACCTCTCTACCTGATTACAATATTAGCCTTATAGTGGAGGAAATACGGTAGTTAATTTATTGGTACCCCTTTACATCGTTTCTCGTTTACACAGAATGATTGATTTACATTATAAAACTCTGATTTTGTTAGTGCTTAATATCATCTGTTCAATTGTAATTAATTGATTCATTGCCAGTAATGCCTATAGTCATTTTGCGCTTACATGTTTCATTTGTAGATGATTCGACACCGATACCCATTGTGTTAGAAATTTGGTTCAAAATTTTGGTTTTAATTTGAATAATATTATAATGTTTTCTTATAACAAAGCACAAAAAATATGTCATTCACATTAATTGACGAGTATTATCTAAAACCAAAATACTGTAGAACGATACAATAATTTGTTATCGTCCTGATTCAAATCACACTTACAATTAGATAAACTTCGACGTAAAACTAATAAGGGTTTGTGCATCAACCGCGTGATAAATTTCGTCGTCTTTTGTAANTTAGATAAACTTCGACGTAAAACTAATAAGGGTTTGTGCATCAACCGCGTGATAAATTTCGTCGTCTTTTGTAAATAAAGTTCGCTATCGCGAATCGCGACTCGCGATTTCCGATGATGTACCTTATAAGATTATGTCCGAATGATCGAAAGAATCAATACGAATCAATGATTCTTGTAACGTCATGTGCTGAAAACATCAGTAATTGAATTAGTCATGTTTCTGATTTAAGTGACAAAATTGTATATTGTATGAGTTGATCGATGACATAAGTGACGTAAATCCATATTTTATACGCTTTGCATCATTTCCTCATCGACAACAAAAGATTATGTATTTTTTGGCTGACGNTAATAAAGTTCGCTATCGCGAATCGCGACTCGCGATTTCCGATGATGTACCTTATAAGATTATGTCCGAATGATCGAAAGAATCAATACGAATCAATGATTCTTGTAACGTCATGTGCTGAAAACATCAGTAATTNATGTCCGAATGATCGAAAGAATCAATACGAATCAATGATTCTTGTAACGTCATGTGCTGAAAACATCAGTAATTTAATTAGTCATGTTTCTGATTTAAGTGACAAAATTGTATATTGTATGAGTTGATCGATGACATAAGTGAAGTAAATCCATATTTTATACGCTTTGCATCATTTCCTCATCGACAACAAAAGATTATGTATTTTTTGGCTGACGNCGTAAATCCATATTTTATACGCTTTGCATCATTTCCTCATCGACAACAAAAGATTATGTATTTTTTGGCTGACGCATGAGGAATCAATTAGTCAATAAGCAGACCTATTTCTGGCGCATTCTGAAATTGTTGTCTGTAGTAAAAATGCTACAAATGGATTGGTTTTGCATTTTGCTTAAAGCAAGACTACTCGTTATGTCAATGTTGCACATTAGGTTTGAGAGTATTCTTCATTCAATCTTTGTAAATTTGGGTCAATAGGTTAACTCTGTTTTTCGTCTCCATCTTTTTCATTTGGGATTCTTTGGCAACTTGTTACTTCTGCTAAGTACATCATGCACACTGAGGTGATTCTGGATTCATTTAAATTCATCTTTGATTGGGTGTACCGTGGTCATAATTGAGTAGTCGACGGTTATAAGACCAGTATGGTTATAAGTCCCGATTTTTATAGCTTGGTTTGATCCAATGCATTTAGACTGGATGAATAATTCGTTAAAAGACCAACGGATATAAGACCAAAACGGATTTAAAACCATATTAGACCCAATTTTCTCCTTATAAGACCAAAATTCCTTATTTCACGAGTTAGGTTGGGATTTACTGGGAGGAGGTCTTTTCCATAAGGTCCACTTCTCAAAATTTGGTCAAGGTCAATGTAAGATGACTACCTCCATATGGTTTTTATAAGACTCAATGGGTGTCATATCTGTTATAAGACCATCACGCTTATAAGACCNGACTACCTCCATATGGTTTTTATAAGACTCAATGGGTGTCATATCTGTTATAAGACCATCACGCTTATAAGACCTTTATTTGCCGTTGTAAAATAAAGATCTTATATCCGTCGACTACTGTATTACAAAAACTTGCTACTACAATAATAGAAACAATAATTATAAATTACTGTAGTGACCTAACAAGATTCAGGAACAGGATGCATAAAATAATTATTAATTATTAGTCAATGCGTTGCNGACTACCTCCATATGGTTTTTATAAGACTCAATGGGTGTCATATCTGTTATAAGACCATCACGCTTATAAGACCCATATTTGCCGTTGTAAAATAAAAGATCTTATATCCGTCGACTACTGTATTACAAAAACTTGCTACTACAATAATAGAAACAATAATTATAAATTACTGTAGTGACCTAACAAGATTCAGGAACAGGATGCATAAAATAATTATTAATTATTAGTCAATGCGTTGCGGAATGACGGGCGCCTGCGCCTTAAAACAGAAATGCCGTTGTTTATAAAGCATTACTCCAAAAATTGAAAAAAAAAATCAGCGTTGATAAACAAATAATTGACGGAATGTAAGTTGTCATATCCTTGTTGTGGGAGTATTTCACCTTTCTATTTGTACTTGCTAAAGTTTTTCATTATAAATCATCACTTAGAAATTCCAGATGACATTTGAGGAGGTTTTGTATTATAAGCTAGAATACAGGTCCTGCTTCTAATGAGTAGTGTCTTGTTTCCACAAGTGGTGCTATCTTATCTACTAGAATACTTAAAAACTTCGGTGATTCTGATGAGTATTGAATCAATTTTTGAGCCGAAAAATCCAGTGGGTCAGTAGCCATGTGGTTTTCTATCGCGTTCTCCTTCTATGCTGAGTGCGTTGAACTCGATTCAAAGAAACAAAAAAATATTCAGATCTAAGTCCCCGCTTCATCGTGACAAAATTCTTTCCACGGAAGAAAATTTTGTAGGTCGTGTCTTGTTTTCTAATGCCCCGCCTCACCTTAGGATTCTTCGATGGAAAAAATTCAGCGCAAAATATACTTGCTTTCCGTTGACGGAAATTCCTTCCATTCACTTTTTCAGTAACTATTCTTCATGAAAAAATAATTGGGTAAAAATTTCTGCAGACAAGTGAACGGAATATTTTTCCAGCGGCTCTTACTTTTTCCTATAACCTCAATTACCACAGAATAATTTTATTCCAAATGAACAGAAAGGATTTGCCCATTACATATTTTGAAGTAGGACTCGGTTGCTTTTCAGCGGAACATTTAGGCGGAGTTTTCGATTCATAGGTCTCATTTTCGGTGTGGTTTCCCGACGTAAAGAATTTCCAAAGAGCGTCTATCTGAGAAATATTCTTGTCTTAACTTCTCCATTTTCAGTGAAGCGTAAAAGCTCCAGCTTCGTCGTACATCGTAGTAGAATTTTTAATTTATAACAATTTTAGTTGACCAATGGTGCTAAATTTCCGATCTCGTCGCTTTCTTTGTTTTCACCATTTAAAATACTACGTTCTGGGTTTTAAATTTCATCCCTAGATGGCAGCTGATTCTTTTAAATTCCTATTGCCTTTTTTTAATGTGAGTTGACTTTTTCTGTTTAAATCCCTCAATGAAAGAGAAGTTACTGTAAAGCAGGTGGCTATTATAGAGTTAAGCTCATTTCCAATCATCATTCCGGCCATCATGATTATAAATTTCTGTTATGGAATTTACTTTTCATACACAGGATTATTTGAGATTTGTTAAAAAGTTAGTTACTGTCCTAAACATATGATATATCATATTGGCAAATCAGATGAACAAAAGTCATCCTCCGCAAAACGCGTCATCCTCTTTATGATGTCTGTCGAATCGAGAGTTAAAGCTAACCTGAGGACTATTTAGTAAATACAGATAAGAAATAAATATAAAGTTGAAAATAATCGGCTAAACAATGTAAAGTTGGAAAAAAAAATAAGTGAAGAAAAATTAAGAAAATTAGGAGAAAATTCATTTATAATTTTTTAAAACGAATGAGTTAGACATTTTATTAGTTTATTAGTATTATTAGCATTATTAGTATTTTTAGTATTATTGATTTTACNGGACTATTTAGTAAATACAGATAAGAAATAAATATAAAGTTGAAAATAATCGGCTAAACAATGTAAAGTTGGAAAGAAAAATAAGTGAAGAAAAATTAAGAAAATTAGGAGAAAATTCATTTATAATTTTTTAAAACGAATGAGTTAGACATTTCATTAGTTTATTAGTATTATTAGTATTTTTAGTATTTTTAGTATTATTGATTTTACAATAATTCAAGTTTTATCAGTATGAGTATGCTTTCTTTCTTACATATTGGTTTCCCCTTGTATGTTTTGGTGAAAGTTGATGAAAAATGTAATGCCAAAACTATATTACGATGAGAAGACATTTTGTGATATGTACAATTGTACTGGAAATAGATCCTGATAAAAAGTTCCAGTCTCTTAGAGGTAGAGTAGATTTTCTGAAGTTTCTATGAAATTCCTTTTTATCATTATAGATAATTTTTCAAAAAATTTTTAAACAATAAATTTAAGCTTCATTATGAAATGGCTTTTAAAGACCATTACTAGCTATATAAAATAATATCTTGCTAACAGACTATAAACTGGAAATTCCGTTGAACTAAATAGAGCTTCCTGAATACAGCTTCTGGAACTATACTATAAAGACCACAAAGTGAGCTTACATGTTTTGCTGGAATATAGGGCATAGAGAATATTTATTATATTTTAGAATAAACACTGCAACAGCTTTATCCAATCTTTTGATAATATTTATTTAACAAAAATAATTTGAAAGAAATGAAAAAAGTAGAATAAAATTTTGAATTTTATTATATAACTTATTGTCAATATTTATTTGAGAATAATTTAGAAGAAATGAAAAAATTTCTAATAAAATTCATAATATATAATAATTAATTTGTGATTAGTTTGTGACGGTGCATAACTCTGTTTGAGTGTAACCTCTTGAGCCAGCAGACAACGAAAAGGAACGAGGACCACCACCACAGAAGAAGCGACAACACCAAAAAGAATCAATCCTTTACTTTTAAGATAACCATTTACTTTCGGTTTCCAACGTTGTAATTTAAAGTTGAAGTTGCAGTAAAACTTAAATGTTATTCCTTCATTCATTTCCTACAGACTGACGAACCGGACAAGGGGAAACCTTCCTTCAGTACGTCGACTACTACCTTACAACAACCAATGAACACTCAATTTTGGTAACAAAACATTACTTATCCTCAATCTATTAGTCATGACCATGACACAAAATCAACATACTCGGCTTAAATTTTGACCGGGTTGAAGGAACGACTAACTAAATCTCTGTATAATGTTATTCGGTAGATCGAAACGAAGATAATTAAGTCAAACTAAACTACGCTTACCAGTGAATGACACTTGTTTATCGGCCTTCGCTTGTTACAGTAGGTTACGAAAGTTTCAGCTGATTCTTTGTGCTTCTTCACGCTGTTGATCGGTGGGTTTAAAAGTGAAGTGGTCTGTGTCACTCCCTCTCGTCTTAAGTTTCTTTCCATTTTCAACTTCTGATTTAGGTAAGATGAACTGGAAGCTTGAGTTTTCTTTTTAAATAAGCGGTGTAAGATGTGAGTTTATTAGGTGTTAATCTAATCGTTCCTAACTGAATTGTTTTATAGATGAACTCGAACAAACTCCTAGCTGAAGAAAGCTGAATTTAAAAATGGATTATGAAAAGTTAAATTCAAGTTTCGGTCACAAACAAACAGTGATAAGCCGTTGAAGTTTAGAGCGTTGCAAATTTGTTCATATTTTGGGCCGAGTGATTGATGACTTATGGTGATTCTTCAACGATTAGTTATTCCGGAATGCTTGACTGATTCCCCCCAGTTAACAATTTTATGAGAGCTAATCATCGCCTTAAAATTCCATCTTACCTTTCCGTCAGAGGTCTTAAATTTAAACGACTTATAATTTTAAGTGCTACAACATTTGGATCGATTGGAACTAAGAAGGCTACTTCATTGAGTCGCTTTACAAATTCATCTTCCTAAACTACAAAATTTTAAGTACATTCAGAAGTATAAACTTTATCTGTCCATCATGGTAAGATAATCATAAATCCTGATTACAATAATTTACTAAACTGGAGTATGGATGAAACGAGAATTCATGGAGACTGATTGACAATCTAAAAAGACCTAGGGGTCGGTTACTCAGGGTGTTTAGCATGAGAGATTTCACAACTCTTCCAAAAAATCTAAAATGACCCTGACCCACACTGTAAAGCGAAATGCCCAAACAAGCAGTATCGATGGACCCTGAAAGAAATAATGTCACCTCATTGACACTTTTTTACAATTTTTTTGTTTAAATCAGAGTTGTCAAGGTGGTATTGTAATCATGTTGTTTTTTCAAGTTTAACTTTAATTTCAAATTGGATTTTGATGACCGACGCTGATTTTTTTGATAAATTACATCAGGCAAAGTAAAACAACCACTATACTGATGTTAAAATCTATTGAAGTCTATCTCTTTGGTAGTTCTGTTGATGGAACAAAACAGAAGTATCAGTCATTCTTCGGACGGCAATTGCGACGACGCTGATACAGTTCGTCTTGTAAAGACACAAAAATATTTGTAGGATTTAGTAATAAACCTTTATTCAAATTCTTCATCAAATGAACTAATTGATGTTGTTTCATCAATTAGTTGATTTATTAACGAAATCAGGAGTCTAAAAGAAAGGAAAGACGGGTTCATTCTTGTTAAAGGCTAAAGGGTTTCAAATTCTGAACTGGAGCTTGACCTTAGACATGAATTAATTCTCAATTTTATTATTAAAGAGTCGTGGAACCCATCATCCAGCCGGATCATCTGGCAGTGCTGCCGTCCTGATGGTTGGTCCAAATTATAAAGTTGGGAAGAAGATTGGATGTGGGAATTTTGGAGAACTACGTTTAGGTAAGAGGATAAGATCATTTCATTTTATATTTAGCTAAAATTATTTTCGTTCAATCTAATCTTCATTACCCTTAGTCTTCGTCATTACAACTTACTTAGGTAATGATTCTGAAACCTTTCTTTGGCTTCTTTATTGGCTTATTGTATCTTGCATCTAACCTTATCGCACTGCTCGTTCATAAATTTCTAAGCTTTCTGGTTAAATGGTGCTAACGAAACCCGCAAATGACATGTGACATTCAATCAGTGAAAAAAGTAATTCCATCAATGATATCTAAGAACCTTGCTTCAACATAATCAGTTTAAACGTCTGACGTCGTCAAATAATTGGATTTTTAATGCACAAAAATTATGTCACTTCTGAATACCTGCTTTTAATTGACACTTTTTTTTTATTGCAGGGAAGAATCTCTACACAAATGAGCATGTTGCTATTAAATTGGTAAGCTTCTGGTTTCTAGCCTCCCACGGTACCTGCCGTCGTATTTATCAGAGTAAAGTAAAAAGATTTTTTTTTAGGAACCAATGAAAACAAAGGCCCCGCAGCTACATATGGAATACCGTTTCTATCGCATTTTAGGATCTCATGGTTCGTTAGAGAGTGATAATAATGATATGATAGTTTTCTCTAGGCATAATTAACTGTAATTTAATTTAGATGGAATACCGGATGTACACTACTTTGGACCATGTGGGAAGTATAATGCTTTGGTAATGGAATTGCTTGGCCCTAGCCTGGAAGACCTATTCGATCTCTGTGGACGACGTTTCACCCTAAAGACTGTTCTCTTGATTGCCATCCAACTCGTGAGTATAATTTAATTTATTCCACTTATCTGCGGCCTTGCTACTATTTTATTGACAAAAGATTTCTCTGGTTTTCTAGTTACACAGGATAGAATACGTACATTCGAAGCACCTGGTGTATCGAGATGTGAAACCTGAGAATTTCCTAATTGGCAGAAGCTCCAATAAGAAAGACAAAACTATACATATAATTGATTTTGGATTAGCAAAGGAGTACATCGATCCGGAAACAAATAAACATATACCTTACAGAGAACACAAAAGTCTAACAGGGACTGCGAGATATATGAGTATAAACACTCATATGGGAAGAGGTATGATTTTGGCGTGTAGTTCATATCATATTCTGATTTTTTTTACTTAATATTTTCTCTTTGGGATCTCATCTACATGCTGTTGATTCGCAGAGCAAAGTCGAAGGGACGACCTGGAGGCATTAGGGCACATGTTTATGTACTTTTTACGTGGTTCTTTACCTTGGCAAGGTTTGAAGACCTCAACCTTGAAGGAAAGATATCAGCGAATCGGTGATACTAAGAGAGCGACCCCTATTGAAACACTTTGTGAAGGCTATCCCGGTAATGGATTCTTTTTTATTAAATTGTTTTAGGTTTTCATCATAATTTTTCAATGGTTTACAGAAGAGATGGCGACATACCTTAGATACGTACGCAGACTGGACTTTTTCGAGACGCCTGATTATGATTATTTGAGAAGAATGTTTCATGATCTATTCGAAAAGAAGGGCTATGTAGATGACGGAGAGTTTGATTGGTCGGGGAAAACAATGGTAAATCTTTAATTTTATATGATCCCATTATCTACCAATAATCAAGAAACTTGAGCCTACTTAATTCGGGATAATTTTAATGATTTTTTTTTATTACAAATTCATGTGGTTTTGGTACCTTTTCCCGATTAAAGTTTTGAGGTAATTCTAGTGGGCATTTCTTTGTGGGTTAACTAGACATCAATTGGCGTATAGTGCAATTGATTGTTGCAACTTTAATTCTTGACTTATGATTCTTAAGCCTGCGAATTTCCAGCAACTGAGAATACTAAGGATTGCACCTCCATCAACCCGCCCTCGATGCAAGTCAGATAAGGTTCTGAAGATGGATCTTTCCTAGAATATTCATTCACACAATTTCACTCACAGTTGCTAGATAACCTGGTTCTCACGTTAAATGTTTATCATTCTGTGCAATACTTTTAATCTATACCTAACCTGTAAGTTGTAAACTTAACCCCATTCATTTGATTCATAAAATTTTTCCAAATGTTAGGTAAATCTAGAAATCTCATTTAATTGTCGCAAGTCCCATCACGTTGAGTTTCTAGTTACTATTTCTTCCTTGATAGATTCTATACAGTTTATAAACCTTAAGCACTCCGATCGAAGCCTATAATAATTCTTGAATTTAATACAATTTGTTGGTTCCAGTCGACACCAATAGGTTCAATTCAGACGACTCATGAAGTCATCTCCCCACATAGAGATAATAGACAACATCATCACGCATCACATAACGCCAGAACACCAAAGGTAGGTGCTGCGCTTCCAGTTTGAAGAAACTTATAAGGGCCTTCTATCCGCTATCATATCTTCATCTTCATCATCACTTGTTCAATAATTAAGTTGAGTTTGAGTTGTTTTAAAGTAGTAGGAGTCCCTGAGTTATGTTACCTTCCTTATTGGACATTCCTTCTTATCCTTCCTCCTCTTCAAGTTAAGTCGGAGATGATTAGTTATATAGTAAGCTTCGTTTCTTATGGATTCTGATTCCACTAGGGGGGAGTCTTAGGTGGGAATAAAGAAGGATGGTCAGATAATCTCCAGACATGGCCGTCGTCCTCATTAGGACACGACCTTACACCTGGAAATGATCGACATGGTTCTGTTCAGGTGACCTCATCTTTTGGTTTTAAAGCTGGAATATTGGGCTTTTGCACAGGATCTTGGTGTTTTTGTCTTATTTCGTATTTCCTTCCACCTGCACCATGAGTTGTTAATTAATCATTAGGAAGGCTCTATGTTGGGTTTTTCGTTGGCGGATTCTCCTTTGGGCTTTTTCTTTAATTTTATCCTGATTCTTTTAATCGTTCTTTAACTCTTCTTCAATCAAATTCGGTTCTTATCTTGTCTGTCTGTGTTATATTTTGGGTCTGGTTGAGCTAATTATTATTTCAAGGCAGTTCTTAATTTTTTTGAATTTCGTATTTACTTTGCTTGGGGGGACGTTTCCTCCATCGTTACCTCTATATTTTTATTTGTATTTCCCCTTGTTCAGGTTGTGAGTTCAACCAATGGGGAATTAAATGCAGATGATCCAACCGCAGGTCATTCCAATACACCAATCACCGCACAAGCTGAAATGGAGACTCATTCAGAAGCTAAGTAAGTGTAATAAATAAATTGTTAAAATTTTGATTGAATCTATTTCTTTTTCTTAGATGTTGCTTTTTCTTCAAGCGAAAAAAGAAGAAGGAAACAGGTCGACCCAAGTGACTGGATGATGGGGATAACTTCCTACTCCCTTCCTCTGATTAAACTAGCATCATAATTCTCGTATGATAATTTACAATCTTATTATTTGTAAGTTTGCATGAAGGCGGAGTCGCCAGCGCTCTTCATGCCGTCATAGACTTTACTTAGTATTTACACACTCGAGTACACATTTATTAATCAAGCAACTTATAATCCGTTAAAATCAGTCAATTATGTGGATTGAAAAAAAAAATGCTCTTTTTCGGTTTAAAATTATGATTATTATTTCAGTTGAGATCCAGTAAAAAGTACGCCTACTTTCTATTTTCTTTGATGGATCAGTTTAACAGTTTTAATCTACGTTAGTCAAGAGTATCCTTAAAACATTTTTATTTTAAGTGGTTCCCAGACTCACTTCCTGCTGAGGGAATTTATAACAAGAAGTGTAAAAATTTGTTCAAAATTGGGTATTCAATTTTTTTTTAAATAACCAACAGTCTAGATTGTGTATGTATTATTTAAATCCAATAAAGACGAAGTTATGACTGATTTAGCTAACATGGAGATGGAGTCAGATCAATGATGAATCAACCACCATACCAAGCAATCAGAAGCGCCTAGGAGTATTAGAACTTAAACTCCTTGTCATTGGCATTTAGCTGTCAGTTTATTACGGTATATATGAACACGACCCAGTTTCTTGATGGATTCTTCAAAAGTACCGTCGCCAAGCATTGAAGATCATGGACTCACACCTGAACCTTCACAGAGAGGTGCTAAATGCTAATCCCTATGAACAAATCCTTTGCATCTGATTATCTTCCAAGGTGTAATAGCCTAATCCGACATTTTCAAAGCTCTGGCTCATGCTCTTCTTGTCATTGGAGAAAGGAATTTTGAATTGAAATGAGAAACTGGAATTTGATAAATAAATAAATTTATAGCTTGTGTACAGGTTGTTCTTAACTAAACGTACTCGTCTATCTCCAACTTTCACCAAAACTAATACTTAAACCTAAGCAAACTATGCAAGCTTAAAAAATCTGAACGGATAGAGGCTGATTTAAGTCTTAAGTTTAAGTTGTTAGTCTCCCACTTTGCTAATTCCAGTTCATAATACCAGTTTCAGTGAAATTTGGAAAAAGGATACGTTTATTTTGGAACAACCTGTATTAAATTGTGAAGTCAAGGGTTAACTAAATTTTTGGTGTTGTTGAGCCATTTTTACCTTTACTTCTTTCAACTTTCCCAAAAATTAGCAAATCGGAGCTAATGCACACGGGTGTGAAGTGAATCAACAATAATTATTTGAAAATATAATGAATTCAACGCACTGAGTTTCATTTCCATCTTTTTTTTTGCCTTAGTTGAGAATGAGCGTGATGTAATGTTAGCCAACTTCACATAATAATTTATAATAGTAATGAAATTACGTGAAATACACTGAAAAATCAACTGTCATTCGCTGCTTTAAACTTTAACAGGTTACATACTGCTAAGTAGCAAGCTTCCTATCAAGTTTCAGCAGTTTCCTAGATTCTGAAAGAGTGACTGTCAATGAGGTTCAAGGGTGCCCTNATCAACTGTCATTCGCTGCTTTAAACTTTAACAGGTTACATACTGCTAAGTAGCAAGCTTCCTATCAAGTTTCAGAAGTTTCCTAGATTCTGAAAGAGTGACTGTCAATGAGGTTCAAGGGTGCCCTTTTTTTTAACTACTAATTAAGTGAGTATTCTATTTTAATCTATTTTTGTTGAATTTTTCACCATTATTACGGAGTATATGGGGGTAATCTTTGTACAGTGCTCCTCAGATTTCTAAGAATGCTAGAAGTTACTTTTGTCCTATGTTCTTTGCTTGGGGAAAATATCGTTCTTAATTAACGTGTTGTCAACATTGTGAACATTAAGAATAAGAGGCGTTTATCTTGGCCAGAATTTTTTTTTTTTTTTATGAAAGTTTTAGCGGTTTCAGAAAGAACATTGGAAAGTAGTTAAGTCGATGTTCTATGTAAGAGATAAACGTTTCAAAAGAATATTCAAAAATTAAAATTTTCAAAAAAAATCACATCTTCTTATCCAATGATCATTGGATAAGATCATGAGAATCAAGATCATGTCTTGATTTTTTATTTGAAACACTAACACTACTTTCCAGTGCTATTTCTGAAACCGTTAAGACTTCCCAAAAATAAACGGCTTGTATTCTTAAGAACGCTGCTTTACCAGAAAAGTGTATGGAAAAAAATAAGCAGCTTCTAGTATTCTTAAGAACCTGAGGAGGAGCATTGTATACACCAATAAAAGCCATTTTCTCTATAGCTAGCTAACATCTTTGAATTGAATCACGTAATTTTAAATTCAAAAGTTAGCTCATATTATATTACATTCATTATAAAATGATCAAATGTGAAATGAAATAAAATTCAGTATGCTGACTTCCGTATTTTTGAATTGTTGATTTCATTCATTTTAATTATTACATTCACTTTTCTATTTTTTTGTAGAAAGTTGATGAAAGAAGGGATAGAAAATTTTGGTTACTCCTGTAAATAATTTTTATTGTTAAAATTATGGAATAGTAATTTAATTAATCAAAATATACATAATATTTATTTTAGTCTTGTAATTTCAATAATTGAGTCAATTCCAAACCTAATTGATTAATTAATTTTTTTTTTAAATCACTACACAAAAAGTCTTCAATGTATAAATGACTCCATTTGTGAGTATACTAAGAAATGCTTAAGTTTTCACTACTTACTTAACACCGGGGGTTGACTGACACCTTCATATTTTTTTATTAACACGAATAATCTCTTCACAGTAAAGATGATACAAGACCACACCTTAGAATTAAACTTGACATCAAAAAATAGCATCTCTGATAAGAATAGTCCTTATCACTTCATCTTGAATTTTAATATTATAACTCTAACCTTCTGTCATTGTCATTTCTTTGACAAGTGAATATTGTTGACAGGTTTGAATCTCACTTTTAGTAAGAGATAGATCTGCCTTCATTCCAGATACCACCGTCTTGACTCTTGACGTCAAGCTTGACAAAGTTCATCAAATCATTAGAAATCCTCTTTAACCAACTCAAGACTAGTTACTAGAAAACATTATTATTAGCTTGTAAAAACATACGAACTTGTTTAAAAAAAAAATGTTTTTTACTCCAAAATTAGAAGACTTTCGTGACAGTCGTGATTTGTGTTAGTTATTATGACTCTGAGAGTTGAAGGAAAATGAAAATAACGTTAAATTATTTCTATTCTTTTTGATCATTAGGAATGTTTCCACCCCCACACCATCATCCCTCATAACAACTAAACTTCCTATTGTTATTTTTTTTTTTTCGGCATTTCACAGGATGGCACGAAGAGAAAGCAAATTTGGAGAAAATTTCCCAACAACTCTTCTCCAGTAGTAGAAACAAAAACGAAAAAAAAAAAAAAAGAATTCAACACATTTCGTGAGGAATTCATTTGAAAGATGTGCTAATTAAGAGTTGTTAGCTTTGAAGGGCCACACACCGGCATAAACCCTCAAAACTCCGCCCACAAGATTTACCTTCTCTTTGAGATGGAGCTTGAAGCAGAAAGAATCCTAAGATAAAGTATCTAATTTCAAATAAAGGATCCATAGATGAAAATAAGGAAAGAGACTTATCTATCCAGTCTGTCATTTCCAAGTCAGCGAATCCTTCATATTTTCTTCTCCATAGATTGGTGTAAATGAGTTAATTAGTGGTCTAATCAAAAGACAAAGACGTCAAAGGTCCTCAAAAACGCCTTCTAATTAATCAGTTGTTTTGATTTAAAGCTTGGAGTTTCTAACAACACTTTCTCCTTTCTTCTCCGCCTACTCAGAGACTAAAAAAAAAATAGATTTNACAAAGACGTCAAAGGTCCTCAAAAACGCCTTCTAATTAATCAGTTGTTTTGATTTAAAGCTTGGAGTTTCTAACAACACTTTCTCCTTTCTTCTCCGCCTACTCAGAGACTAAAAAAAAATAGATTTTAAAAAAAAAAATACTCGGGAGTATCTGATTTGAGAATTGTCCTAAATAAAAGTGAATCCGTTTGCTTGCATGGAAGGATTCTCGAATGTAATCCTTATTTTAATTCTTCCTTCAGCCTCCTGATAGGAATGTAGTGAGAGTGATATTTGTTGTTCTCTTTGAATTTGGCATTGAATAAGCGGAATAATGGAAAAGAGATCATTACCTCAGTCTCATCCAATAGGAGACTTTCTTTTTATTCATTCACTTCAGATTTAAATGATTTACAAAACTCCCGAGAGTTGGATTTTATAATTTTGACGACACTCGAACCTAGTGAGTACATTGTGGAGTGATTTCTAGACAAAGATGCTCTTAATTTGGTTATCAATTGAGTCCTTTAGAGACAATAGGTTGGAAGACATTGAGTCATCAACATTTTTTGATCAAAGGGTTTACGTCAACAATACTCTTTTCATCTAAGTAAAATCAACCCTTCTAATATTGGATTGGACAATGAAAGTACCAACAGGATCTTTCAGTTCTCACGCTTTCATTTTTTTGATTATGGTAAGTTTTAAGTTATATATATATATATATTTTTTTTTTTTTTTTTGATTAATTGATTTTAGAACATGTGCTAATATTGCTGGAGTGAATTTAGATTTATGGGTTTTTGTTTAATCAATCATTTTTATCTAAACTCATCATCACCATTTCAATTTCAATACCTCTAAAAGAATGAAAATGTAGTGTAAGTTTCTTACCATTTCTGTTTTAAACTCATAGTTTTTACTTTCACCCTTCAAAGTGAAAGTTCTGTAAGGGGTTTGTGATGGAAGTTATTAAAAAGGGTTGTTACTGTATCTTATGAAAGAAATTAGATCTTAAGGATAGTAAACTTTTTTAAGGAGAATAATTACTGATTATTTCTAATTGACATTCATGGACAAGGTGTACCAAACTGAAAATTTCAATTTTCTTGTTCATTGTTTGATTAAAAATTAGGCATTTATATTAAAAACTCTTCGACTAGGAATAAATTTATGGTATCAAAAATGAAGTGGGTGAATTTTTTGTAAATATTATAAAATCAAACTCATATCATTTTGATAAATAACGATATGTTTATATAATCTTTGATTTCTTATAAAACAAAGATTTATTTTAATAACAAATTTTGAAATCCAATGTTCAAGGAGATTTTATTTTATACCGAATGGTTTTATAACGAGAACGAGATAACTTATTTCCTTATGTTAAATGCATTTGGTTAAAATTAAAATTTTAAAATATTATTGAATCTTAATTATGTAACCAATTATGGTCTTAACCCTAAACTAGCTAAAGGTTGACAAGTTTTGTCTATTTTAAAAATAATAATGTTTAAAAATTTTCATATCGTTATACTCAACGCTTGCAGAGGGAATAGATTTTTGGGTTTTGTCACTTCTGTATCTGTGAATAATTGTACCGTGTGTCTTTTGAAATATAAAAATTTTATAAGGTCATATTATGACGTTTGTAATTTTATTGAGTTATGAATTATACCTAGAACACCCGACATATAAAGTCTGACGTTAAAAATTTCCTTGAACGTCACCTCAAATTTTGAGACAGTCGTCTTAAATGAGACGACTGGATTATTTTGGGTCTTAATTGGAGCATAAAAATTTGAAAAAAAAAAAAATCCTTGAGGTTTGAACATCAAACTTCTCAAACATCTGTGTAAAAGGTTCGAACTTTAGTTCGAGCTTTTGACCATTCTAATTTTGGAATATAGAGCCCGCAAAGACAATAAAAACAATTTTTTTTTTTAAATTTAAATTATCGTAGCTACTATATTTACTCCGCCAATTGAAATCTATGAGTTCAGAAAATAAAACTTACCTGAAGTTTGTTATTTAAACTTGAAAGTATTTTGTGACAGATGTACCCTAATGTACAGATGTAGACTAAGTTTTAGTTTTTAACATTAATAATAGTTTTACAACCAGTAACCTTACAAGTAGTAATTTCGGTCTCTTTAGTTGGTTGAAAATAGTTTTATACTGTTCTATTGTCATGGGAATTGAGTAAATGTGGATTTTCTAGCTCTCAAAAACACCATTAGTATACACTATGCTGTTTTTATAAGTCTCGACACACCAACTTAGTTGATTTAAAATTTGAATCTTGAAAATAAACCAAAAGAATATAAATACATAAACTTATAAAAAATTTCTAAATTTTATGACACAATTTTCTTAAAAAGTGACTTTTCCTTAGTCTTGATATTAGATGCCAGAAAGTTTGTTTCTAAAATAAATAAAAATTCAAACCTCTGCAGAAAATGATCAAACCTCGAACTTCAAAATAATGCTCAAGTCTCATTTAATTCCGTTAAAGAATTAACAAATTCAAATCTTTTGCTCAATCAAATTCGACAAACTTTTGCTTGATTTATGTTCCCTGAAATACTTAAATAATTATTCCCATTTGAAATTTTTCTAATCCATAAATACTACTTACATTTAGCTAAAAAAAAGTCTAGTATTTAAGAGTATTAACCATCATACGCCAACAGGGTGTCGATAATCAACCTAATAACTTAATTGGTTCCTCAAGAAAATTCTACAATTTGAAAATTCAAGTTCAATCAATCATAAATTTTGAATAAGGAACTTATCTAAAAAAATCAAAATATAACGCAAGAACACAAGATATTTATATCTTCCTTTTCACTCTTTATTGGATGAAAAAAAAAAAAAAAACATGAAATCCAAGACATAATTTTTAAATGAAATAGTACTATTTTAAGGATTATTAATTAAATTATCTGTTTGTTTTTTTCGGACTGACTGAGTTATGCTTTTCTCAGTGTTTGAAGACTTGAATATGAAAGTCAAAAAAGTCATTAATCACACTAAGGGTATTCATTTTAACCAAGTCCAATTGTATCCACTAATATAATCCCGAATAAATAAGCTCATCGTACTTTCCATATTATTTCCGCTCACTATGAAATGACATTTTGGCACTTAACTTCAACCCAAAAAAAAAAAAAAAAAAA
>NIPM01000054.1:709699-831921 GCA_002738285.1 Holacanthella duospinosa | reverse complement strand
AAAAAACAAAAAAAAAAAAAAAAAAAAAAAAAAAAGAAGAAGCTTGAATATATGGTTCACTTTATTATAAAAAATGGAGCTATAAATCAGTCAAATTGAATGGGAATGGTTAATTTTGTTTATGTTTTTTAAAAGAACAATAGTTTTGTTTCTTAACCGACTGACTGTGGGAAAGATTGGTAAAAATTGTAAAGAAGAATGTGTAGAGATCACTTGAGATTCTTTGGTTGATTCCATTGTGTCTGACAAAAGTGTAAGTGGAAAGGGGGTTTCATGTCTTTCTGGAATGTCATCAAGGTTCAAACAGTTTTAGAAGACACGGATTAATATGAGATGAACCTAAAGAAAAAAAGAAAAATTCAAATGATAGGTCCTTGTCATCTTTCTTATAAAATATGATGAGGCGTGTGAGTCCGGCTAAAGAATAGTTGGAGTAAGGCAACTTCCTAATAAATAAAACTCTCGTCACCAGTCACCACCACCTTCTCCTCAACAATCATTTTTCTCAATTGTTTTGGTCAATATNCACCACCACCTTCTCCTCAACAATCATTTTTCTCAATTGTTTTGGTCAATATTTAGATTGAGACTGAGGACAATGAGTGTCAACGAGTGGAGAATTTTTAGAATCCATATGACATGTTGATCTAAGAATTTTAAGAATCATTGGAACTTTGCCATGTAATAATTAACAACTTAAATCTAACAAGACATTATGGTCTTTCCTACTTCCACAAGTTAAGTGGGACTCAGACACATGATAAATCCATATAAATTTTATTTCACCAATTACTATATTAATCTTTACAACTTTTGAACACAATTTCTTTAGATTACTCCCTAGGAGTATTCTTATGGTCTAATTACTCATAACGTCGGAAATAGTGAGTATAGAATAAATGAAACATTTATAAATACTTTAAATTCTTATTGAGTATTCAGAGAAGATACACATCTTTGATAATTTTTTTTTTTTTTTTTTTTTTGGACAGTTTTTTGAAGTGAACAGCTACAAAAGCACTTGAAAAGTCCATCGTGCATCTATGAACACAAACATTTGGAGAGTTTTGTTTAATAATTCACTATCTTCAATGGTTTATTGTTGCAGATGGTCATTTTGGAAGAAGTCCATTTTGTTGTAGGAGGCTACCAAGATTTGAGTGTTTATGGATCTCAACAATTGAGTCGTGCAAGGGATGAGGACAGTGAACAAAGTCGTCCATCATGGTAAAAATTCATCCATATATATATATATTATACATGTATACATATATATTTTTGGCAACATATTATTGTTTAATTCAGATGTGTGTAAATTTAAGTTCATTTTGTTATTTTTTTTTTTAAATGTAAATAAGGAAATGGAGAAATCGTAATCGTGGGAAGTCCAAAAGAAATCGTTCTAAAGATTCAACTAAATTGCGAAAGCGAAATCCCATAAATTTGGATGATCTCATTTTTCCTGTCGAAGAGTCAATTGACTCATGCTGTCCCACAGTCTATGAAATGATTGAACCAGTTGCTGGACGAAACAGATCAGGTAGACAGTTAGAACCATATCGTTGTGATAGATCGTTTATCAATTTATCAAAATTAAAAAAAAAATTGAAAAGTGAAAGTAGAAAAAAAAAACTTGTTTTTTCTCTACTTTTTTCACTTTTTTTTTTCTCAAATGAATGTGAAAGTGAAAGTGGAAGTGAAAGTGAAAGGGTGTTGTCGGTGTGAGGGTTNACAGATCAGGTAGACAGTTAGAACCATATCGTTGTGATAGATCGTTTATCAATTTATCAAAATTAAAAAAAAAAATTGAAAAGTGAAAGTAGAAAAAAAAAACTTGTTTTTTCTCTACTTTTTTCACTNAAAAAAAAATTGAAAAGTGAAAGTAGAAAAAAAAAACTTGTTTTTTCTCTACTTTTTTCACTTTTTTTTTTCTCAAATGAATGTGAAAGTGAAAGTGGAAGTGAAAGTGAAAGGGTGTTGTCGGTGTGAGGGTTGATAACCTTACATACTATTAGGTATGATTGATGAACTACTTGATAAATTAATAAAAAATATGTTTTTACTCTAGGTCATTTGGTTGATTTGTATCAAGATGAACGAGTACGTCAACGGTTTTATGAAGTCTCTTGTCATCGAAGTATTCTCAATAAACCCTGTAAATTTATTGAGAGTCGTCATTCCCAATGTGTGCAGACATATGCTCTGACATATGCACTCGTTCGTCCTCCTGGTATTACTGATGATGAGAATCCCTGGTCTCTAGACTACATCAGTATCCGAAGTGGATGTGCTTGTCAGGTTGTTAACTTCCGAAGAATTAAAAAACTCCCCGAGGGAGTAATATACTAAACAACTTACACTAGAATTTCTGTACTTAAACTTGATTTGTCAAACTTCTTAAGATTGAATAATGGTCTCGGATTCATGTAAAACGATTCTTTTCAGTAGTTAGTTAATATTTTATGATATCTTCCTTCAATGAACTTGAGTGAGTCTGTGTAATTTATAAGGTTTTGAGTTTCGATTGATTGATTTATTTTGCTTTTTTTTTCGTGTAATTTGCTAATTCTAAACATTTTGTGGAGCACTTGCTTCAACACATTTTGTTTCTACGATATAACTTATTTTACTAATTTGTTCCGATAATAGAACAAATATTTAAAAGTAAATTCATTATAATTAGATATTTTAGTCATTCTACACTAACACCTGAATTTACTTTAATTTGGACAAAAAAAGAATAAAATTGTGTAATTATAAGTTATAATCTAATATCTTTCTCAGCAAACTTACAGAATAAATAATACTCTGGAATGAGTACTACTTACCTTGGTTAAGGTTTGCATTCTGAATTTATGATATTATATGAAAAGAAATTATAATTTAAATTTAAGTCATTTTAAAAGATTTAAGTTTCTGACCCTGGCATACGACCGGCACAGTCACAACAGAGGTTAATTGTGACAGTAATGAACTTCCATGAATTCCTAAGAGATTCGGGTAATGAGACGTCATCTTCTTCACAAGATGCAGCTTCTGATCCTGTTAGTCGACGAAGTACTTTCGTTTTGTATCGTCTTGGTTTACATCGAAAGAATCCATTGAAACAAAGTCGTGTTTTACATTCTGCAGTTCGAACAAATCTTGGATAATGATCAGGTCCCATATCCTTCCATTCGTATTTTGTTTCACATGTCCAAGGCAATGGGCCATCACTTAGAAAATCAGCACTACGCTTCACATCACGTTTTTGACGATTCTCTTCATCTTGTTTTAGAGTCACTTCTTCAGGTGTTGTGGCAAAATAGGATCTTTTTAATGACGGATGAATTAGAGCTCGTGCAGCTGAAATTATTATAAAATTTAATATTGTAATTTTTTTTTAAGAAGATTGAATTTACTAACCAACTGACGAAATCCCACAACTTTTCTTTTTCCGAGTTTCACCCATCATCGTCTCTGCGTTTCCAAAGAACGGGCCAACTTCGACAAGTTCTTCGGATTGAGCCAATCCACTTTTTGGTTCGGTCTCAAGCTCTTTGACCAAATTTTCCAATGGTCTAGGAGCTCGTAGTCTTAAACCTTGTACATGATGCATCCTTGGGTCTGTGTTAGCGTTGACAGTTGCATTATGATGTTGGCAATATACAAATAGTAATGCAATGAGGATCTAGATATAAATTTTTTTTTTTGGAAATCAGGCGACTATAGATGTAGTTGATTAATTTCAAGTATTTTTGATTTCACTTACTAGACGAGGTTTGAGAGTATCTTTCAGCCAGAACTGCGATAACGGAAGTCGTCTCCTTCCCATTACGCTTCACGGAAGACTCCTGAGTCCTGACTCTGTAAATTGAATATAAAATCAAATGATCGTTAAAATTTTATGTAACTGTTATATAATTTTATTGTAAAGTTTTCAACATTTAACTAAAATTGCTAAGCGGAGTTAAAATTTTTCCAATTTTGATCTAACCTGAATGAAACAAAATCTCCAGAAATGAGAGAGAAAAAATATGAAAAGTTTCGAACAATTTTCTGAACTTATTTATATGAAAAGGAAAAGTTCGTGTGCTAGCTAGCCTAGCTGAATGGAAATAAATTAGAGAAAAAAAAAGATTTCTTTAGAAATCCGTTTAGTTCAGGATGCTTTCTCCAAGTGACCAATGGAAACTAAAACCATCTTCCTTTTATGAGAAAATGAATTCCTTCTATCGAATGTGATGAAGATGATGATGAAAAGAAAAATTGCTTGATACTCATAATTTTGAAAGAGAAAAGAAAGCTTTCTATGAACAAGTTATGAATAATATTAATTTTCAAACTTCAAAAGCAGATTTCGTGTAAAGACTGTGAAAGACATGTTTTCAAAAATTGAAATTAGAAACTTAGAAACCTTAGCTATTTTTGACGGAATGGCAGGAAGACCAGAATTAATCAAACCTGTCTTAAACTGAACTTTACTTATTTTCAGACCAAATTAGATGATTCATGTAAAGGAAATCATTTAATGACGTCTACGGATCTTTACAGAAGGTGGACAATGTTTTCAGAATGAAATAATAAATTCAAATATTCCATTTCGTCCAATATGGACCACAAAAATTTCTTAGCATTAGACGAATTTAATGTAACTAATCTAAACTAAAGGGGAAATTATCGTAAAGTAAAATAAATCAAAAAATCATTCTAAATAGTCTTAAAAAGTCAGTCTAAAAAGTTTAATAGAATAGAGAATTGTTGCGAACTCAAAAATCAGGAGAATTATGATGATAATTTATTAATTAGAATTATGATTTATAAACTATGAGCATAAGTAAGTCTTAAGCAGGATCTATAGTTGCCTTTCCCCGACCGTGCTCACGGGGAAAGTGCGGTGTGATTAGAAAATTTCAATGACACAATCACTTTTTCCCAAGGCAACTGTATTCAAATAAGTGCTGAATGTTTAGAATTGCACCGTACTTTCCTCGAACCACGATGGGGGAAAGGCAACTCTAGTTTCAGCTTTACTCGTAAGTTTATAACATAGTTTTTGACAGAAAGAGTCAATTTCTAGTCAACGTAAAGTAAACAAAAGATTTTGAATTATGAATTATAAATTTTTTGACGGAATTAGGGGCAAGTGAGATTTGACATATGACTTTCTTGGAATTTCAAACTCCACAAGTCAGCAAACTGTTATTAGTAGTCCGTTCAGATTTTCGACTTGGAAGAAGTTTTACCTGTTTTTACCTGGGAGTTTTATCTTCGAGGGAATTATAAAGTTTTACCTGCAAAAGGCATTAGATGCCTCTTGCAGGTAAAATTTTCTCCACATGTACCCTGAAGTGCAAAAGTTTCTTTACACGAAGGAAATGAGTTCGATGTGAGTTGTAATGGAATAAGATCGGGGGGTTTCCAACCCCCTAATTTTTTGTGCATATCTTTTTCAGGTAAAACTTTTTCCATTTATAGAGACTTGCGCTCCACTGTACTTATTTTTGGATTCTAGGGTTATATTCATTTTAGTTATTGGATAGCACTGAAATAAACTGGAGAGAACAAATACACAACGAATTAAAAAATTTTCAAAATTAACTGCAACATTGGCCAATCATGGCGAGATATTCTATTTTCAAGCTAAAAATTATAATCCTTCAAAATGGTGGTTGTTCATCAGGAAGTGGAAAATTCAGTGCCGTTGTGCCGTATGAATTTTGTGCAACCTGAAACCGCTTGGATTTTTTTAAACAAATTTTGAATTTAAGTATAAATGTATCCAAAAACCTTAAGTTTTACCTAACTTTTAATGTATTCACAGCTAATTTTTGTAATTAAATATATCTATCATCTAAATGTCTTCTCAAACTCCAAAAGGTGAACTCAAATACACAGGTTAATTAGGATTAACAAAGTTTTAAGTAACGTCAAAGTGTTTCCTGTTAGATTTGAAGATGAAAACTGAAAATTTTTGCAATGATAGAAATAGTAAATCATTAGACTTCCCAGTACAAATTAGTCAAGTTGAACTTACAGCAGAATTATGTTTTGTAAGTTCAGCCATAAGCAAAGTAAAGAAGGCTAATAAGATAACTTCTGAAAATATAATTCTCAAATTTATTCGCGAGAGAAAACGGCATGAATGGGACAGATTCCTTACTGCACACGTTAGTTTCTGAAAATGCTGGTTATGAGTAGTGTTGTCAGTCGAAGCAATTTGAAAGGTCTGTCGAGTATGTCACCATTTTTAATCTTGTTACTAAGTAAGTTGCGTTGATAAATTTTAGATAAAGTGAAATACATGTTTTAAGGACCCTTGAAAATGCCTGCTACAATTTTTCATTTATTTAGCAAGCAAAAGATGTTACGCCCCTGAATTCCCGCCATTTTGAAGAATCTATAATTTTTGGCTTAAGAATAATCCAATCACGAAAAGGCATTCCGTTCTCCACCGTTTCCCCGGCAAAACTTACTTTGAAATTGGTCGGTATTCGTGAGATATAATTTTATTCTTTTGGAAAGCTGACTTTCCAAGCGAATTGGTGGTTGGTTGGTGTCGGTGCTCACTTTTGATTTCGAAAGCAAAGAATGTGAGATTTAAAAATCCCTCCTGTGGGACGCGCAAACTCTCTGAAGAGCTTTATTCATCTATTGGCTACCATCTCACATGTTCATAAAATACTGAAGTTCTACCGCGGGAATGTAGAGTGGTTCCTGATTTGAAAATGGTCATGATGGCGGAAAATATAGTGTAAGTTTGTCATTTCAAATTTTTGAACAGATAGTTTAATTTGCCCACCTAGGATGATTAATCAATATTGTTGAATCAAATGTCTCATTCTGTCTATTCTCTTTGTGTTTTGATGTCAAAAAAAACTCCCGGGAGTAAAATTTTGTCTTGCCTGTTTGTTGATTGGTTGACTAATCACTAATCAGCTTTATTTTAGAATATTTCAGTCATTCAGTATTCAGTCCATTCTCCAATAGTTGTCTGTCAAGTTTACTCGATAGTCTGGGAAGTGACAGATTTTAGTCATCATCTTCGTCATTGTCTTTTTGTCACTGTCACTCAAAGAATTTTAAGAAAGATTAATCGACATCAGGGACTTGTTTTAGGAGAATCAACGATCAAGATTAAAAGGTATGGCTGCGTCGTCCGGTTGTGAAGAAGAAAGCACGAATGACGTTAGTTTTCGAATAATTCCGAATCCAGCATGGCGTATGGAACTCCTCAAACCTATCCACACAAATTACTGTCGACATTTACTTTTCAAAGCTAGCCCTGTTGATTTTCAAGAATATGACATGTCAAAGTTAGTTTCTACCATTAATATTATTTGGTGTTGATATAGTATTATGTCTAATTCTAATAACTCTCTTAGGATGACATTTCTACATTTTGCATTAACCACTTTGGACATTCTACAATCTATTGAGACTTTGACGCAGAAGGAGAATGAAGACATCGTTGAATTCATTTATGCTCATCAGTTACTGAGTCAGCTTAATTTATGCTTCCTGTGATTCACTTAGATTTTAGTTTCCTTTTAATTTATAAATCTTGCAGATCCACCAGATGCTGCTGGATTCTTAGGCTCAACAACTCTTCAACTGAAGGAACAAAAGAATTCATTCCCAATTCAATGGTATACAAGCCACGTAACGATGACATATGCTGCCTTAGTATCTCTTTTGACACTCCGTAATAATCTTGGTCAATTAGATCGTTATAAAATACTTCAAGGTGTTGCATATTTGCAAAATAAGGATGGCAGGTTAGGAAATTATAGAATAAAGATAGTACTTAACTTTGTCGTACCATGTGTTATAAAAGGTTGCACTCTAGTTTCAGAGCTGGCCCTTCCTGCAGTGAAAGCGATATGAGGTTTGTCTACTCTGCGGTCTGTGTATGCTACATCTTGAACGACTTCTCGCTTATTGATGTACCGAAACTCCTCACTTACATAAGGAATAGTTTGGTAACTGTAGAATTTCAAAATTAACCCTAGCCTCTTTAAACTTTAGTTGCTTGTTTAGACTTATGAAGGCGCATTTGGATCAGGATCTTGTGGAACCGAAGGACATGCTGCATATACATTCTGTGCAACGGCCTCACTTGTTCTCTTGGACAAACTAAACCAAGCACTCAAACCGGAAGAGGTACTTAAAAAATTTTTTTTGTTCGTCTAGGAATTTTACAGTTGACTGATAGGCTGTATTTTAGATAAATCAAATAAGACGATGGTGCTTGTATCGTCAAATTGGTGGGTTTACCGGTAGAGCAAATAAACTGGAAGACACCTGTTATTCATACTGGGTGGGAGCCACTCTTTCGGTAACTCATGGCATTGATGGTGTTTATAATTCTTCGATTCATGAACTTGATTATAATTTTAGATGTTAGGAAGTACGGATTTGTCAGATTGTAAAGAAAATATTGAATACTTGCTTCACAACCAAAATCCAATCATAGGTGGAGTTGGGAAAACTGATAACGAATATCCAGACCCCTTGCATACTTTTATGGGGATTGCTGGGCTATCACTTGCTCATTATGAAAACCTCGATCGGGTCTACCCAGCACTGACAATGACCGAGAACGCGTTTGTACATTTACAGAACGTTCAAAAATCCTGGTGATTTAAGTGCCAAAAATAAAAATAGCCATTACTGCAACTGCGAGTATATGGTAACAATTTCACCAGCGGAATTTTAATCAATATCGTTTTTTTTTGCATGTTTTAGTAAATTCATTGTTCGACAAGTAAACTCTTTTTGCGTAATTTTCTTAAGCATTTAAAATTCTATAGGATAGTATATTTACGTTTTAGGATCAGTTATACCTAAGAAGTGAAATCTCAATCGGTTTTGGAAAATATTACCCAACTGATACCACTGTTCAATATCACCGGTAGTCAGTAATATAAAATTAAATCTTACGAATGAAATTTCACTGATTAGTACCGTTCATATCAACTGGAGCTAGATTTCTAGAAAAGAATAGGTTTGTTCTTAGTTTTCTCGTGAACGTACTGCGTAAATTTTTTGAGAAATTTAGGATATTCCCGTTTGTAGACGGAACGGAGGACGGACGCTGGAGCCCAACCGCCGGGATTTACTGAAAATTTTAAATCAAAGTTACATTGCTAAGTTTAGAAAAAAAGTGTTGTTTTCTAATTCTTACCAACTGAGCAATAAGTTATTTTGCATGTTAGGTCATTCCGTGTAATTTCGGCACCATTCTTTGGTGGTTTGATGATAGTCTGGCATGTCAAAGAGACGGTGATATTCATCCGGATATATTTCGAGTTAGAATTCTAAGAATCAAAGAGTTTATGAATTTTCAATTTAGGAACTTGTAAAATAACTCTAGTTTCTTACGGGAGCACTAGAATGTTCTGTCGAATTGTTGCAAACAATCCAAATATCCGGTGACTCTGGATTCTTGGAATCTGGAACTCCACGAATGTGAGACCAGAATACAGCATCACGTTGAGTAGCGGGCCAAATACGCTTATGAATTTGGAGGAAAACAATTGTGTCTTCGGCGATAGTTTCCAATATTGTCATCTGTTCCAGTGTCACTAATTATACAACGAGTGATTTGTTTACGAAGTGCTAATGATTTCAGAAACGAGTCTATTTACTTTCCCATTCATTACGAACTTCTGGTGAGAAGAAGTAGTGGCACATTTCATGGCCAGTAAATCCCTTTACTGTATGGACTGCTTTCAAAGGGTCCACAACAAATCCATTGACCTCTTCCTCTCTTTTGTACATCCGCATCTCTCCGTCCTCAGCAAACAACTCCCAACCACCTTCGCCAACGCTTAGGCGAGCATAATGGAGTTGCTCTAATGTGATACGCTCAATTTCAGAGTTGAGCGGATGAATTTGACGAGGTAATCCACTTGACAGTGGCTCCAATTCTTTCAACCGTGCTCGAAAAGCTTCTTCTTGCTCCATACGATCCAATCCTAGCTCCACGGCGTCATAAAATTCATCCTCTTTCATAGCGCTATGAGGTCCTTCCTTTGGATGAAAATATGTTTTTAACTACCTAATTTACACTGACAGTATTCAATTATATTGGAATGTTTATCACCTCACAATCCGGACCCATCATGACCAGTTTTGTGCTAGACTCTTGTGCCTCTTTCAGTGACTGCTTGTAATATTCTTCGACCTTCTTTCGTTTCTCAGCCTCCCTTTCTACACGTTTTCTCCACACCTCCTCACGCTGAGACATCACTTCGATACAATGCGAGATGGCTGTCAGAACTCCTGAAGTTGTTGCCTAATTCAACCAATAATATCGAAATATTTGAGTGATTATGTTTGAAATCATTTCTTTACACTTTTGAAATAATATTTACTCACTTTGAATGTCAAGGCTTCTCCTCTGAAGTCACAAGCACTCAACCCAGCTGGGAAGAACTCACCCACAGAATAATTGTTCGACAAACCTATAGAAACCAAAGGGATGAGATGGGCTCAGTAGCGTATATAATCTCTACAAAAAAATACACTATTTTGTTTAAAATGATGTAAAGAACAAAGATGCCCTTAACAGAATAGTTCAAAGGAAGAGAATGATGAAAAATAAGACTCAATGTAGTAAGATCCCATCTACATTATACTGCACACAAAATTTTCAGGTATCATTACTACTGCTACACTATTGAACCAACCGCTAGACATCATCATCCCTCAAGATAAATTTAATTTTGTCCTCATTGAAAAAATTTCAAAGCGAGATAGATAATGGTTCATAAAGTAACCACAACTGTGAGTCAAAGTATTTCTTTAATTTGGATGTCCATCCTTCAGCCTATTATTCAATTATTATTCCATTTCCCCTTCCCTCGATTAGAAATTCATTGATTTTCAATCACTGAATCTATTCTCGACCATTTACTCTAACCTCGTGAAGAGCAAATCATAGCAAATTCTTGAATGAATGATGACTAATTTGAAGTTGTTGCGTTGCAAATACTGAATGCTTATTTGGATAAATAAAACTAATCGTGAAATTAAAGAAACTCCTAAGAGCAACCGTTTCGTTCTTACTTGATCGGACGCCAAAGTAAAGTCACCAATCTTCACTAACGAATGAGTTTGTACTGAATGAGTGTAATCCCAAACAAAGTTAATTCATTTAGCTACACTGACTCAACTCTACTTATCTACTTCCTCCTTGTGCTTTAATTTAATATTGATAAAGTAAGCAACAACAGACGAACATTGTGACAAAATACTGGTCTCAATTAGCTGACCGATAAGACGATTAGTCAGTCAGAATAACAGAAAAATAAACAGTAGCTTCTAATACGTAATCAAAATTAGATAAAAAAATTCAGGCGATCCAATTCTGAATCGTGGTATTCTAGGTATATCAACAGAAATTGTCAAAAAAAAAAAATTCTTTTTTTTTGATTTCTGCTAAAAATAAGCACCATCAAAATTTANGAATAACAGAAAAATAAACAGTAGCTTCTAATACGTAATCAAAATTAGATAAAAAAATTCAGGCGATCCAATTCTTAATCGTGGTATTCTAGGTATATCAACAGAAATTGTCAAAAAAAAAAAATTCTTTTTTTTTGATTTCTGCTAAAAATAAGCACCATCAAAATTTAGCGAAAATATCAGCAATAAAGCATTATCATAATGTGAAGAAAATGTAACATGTCCGTTGTTGGTGGCTCTTACCAGGTGTCATTAGAGAATCCGATGAAGCGCTTACAGTACAAGCATCGAAGTACTTCTGGAGCTTCTCAATTTGTTGAACAAGAATGTCCCTGTATGTATCTAATTCTGCAACTTTGGTTTTTAATCCACGCCCTTTCCTAAAGCTGGAACCAGAAGCAGTGGAGAGCGTAGTGGAAGAGATTGAGACTGCGCTTCCATGTCGTCGCAAACTGGTCTCACTCCCATATCCGGATTCCGACTATAATATAAAAAAAATTTGATGAGTTTTTATAAGATTAGGAATAAAATAAAACCAATCTAAACTTTCAAAATGAACCTTGTATTGTTCCAGAGCTTCGACCCATTTTATTTTTTCCTCGACGCTTTCTGCTCTCATGTACCATACGGAGTCACTCACAGATACATCAAACCGACATTCATCAAAATCATGAGGCTTGAATAACAAGAAAATAAGTGTTTGACTTTTGTTTCCAATTTTGAATATTCAACTTAATTTATTTATCTTACTTTAATCGTCGCTTTGAGGATTAAAATTGAACCTCGGCACCCGAACGCCAAATCTTGTTCGGATTTGTAGTAAGACAATGTCCCATTTTTTAAAATCGTGAATCTGTCTTGCCATCCATGAATGTAGTTGGTCCATTTACTCAAAACTCCTTGCTTATTCATAATAGGTTTGATCGGAACTCCGACATCAATCTCTTCCTCCTCATCATCAGTCAGGAACGTAGGACTAGGTTCTCCGGACATATCTGTTACAAAACATCGGTAATGGTCAGAAAGGTCAAGTTATTAGTAATGGTCAAATGTTACTGAAAGGGGCTCACCGCCAACCCCGTATTTGATTTATGTAACCAATTCGGGTTCATTCATATGTATAATACTAGCCATTAGCGAATCAAGTCTTTCTTGAAAAATTAGAATAAAAATAGTGCAATGGTTGCGCTAATAAAAAACCTTTTATTTTAGAATGTTGGGATTGGATTTCGGTACCGAGACAAGGCATTATACTGTGAATGCGTTTTATTTTTATTCTATTTCCTATCTCCATTAATTTCATTCCAAATCTCACCTTAAATATAACGTTGCAAGTGTTGGTCACCGTGTGAAAATAAAAAAACATATATGCATGAAACGGTATTATAGTGGTGGTTCACCTGAAATTTTAGTAATTATTGTCAATGGTGTTTTCAAACCGAAATATCACAATTTATAAAGCGCATTTCTTCAAACCTAAAGAACCCTAACCCACAAAATTGACCATGAGGTTGATTAAAAATTTAAATTACCAAACCTATCTAATTTGCACAGTAGCAATAACATCATTGACAAGCATTTTATTATTCCTACCTAGGATTCCGGAATCTAAGTAGTGATATACCTACTACCATAAAATCAACGTTGGCTACATCGTTGTAAAACCCCATGCACTTTAGATAATTTCCTAGCGTGCCTTTTGAACCTAAGTAACCTAAAACCAATAAAGCACAGCCAGTCTTGCATATATCCTAACCTAACATATATGGTAACGATAACCATATCTACAATCCTATTTTATTATGTCCGAAGATAAACCCAAAACCATATGTCAGCATGCAGTATACAGTGATTAATTTAAGACTAGATTTAACGAAAGAATATCCCACTTTTTAAACCTAAAGAGACTAATGGAACAAGTTAGAACTGTCTGATCCAAAATTACTCCGTAACATTAATTCCATTACTTTCTTTAGGTTTTTAAGTTAACCTAGTTTGTCAGATTGGAGTTTAACCAAAGGGTACGCAAATTTTTACACACATAAAAACCTAATAAAATTACAACAGACTTACTAAATACTCTGACTTCAAATTAATATTAGGTTGTTTGGGTCTTGAAAAATTAAGCACTTTTTGGTTAACTCCAACCTTTTAAGCTTGTTAAGTCAATGAAAGAAATAACCATATGTGCGACTGCGACATGGCCTGGTATTCAAATCCTTCACTGTATTATTCCCATGATGGTGCCTTGGTGGATGAAATTTGTTTCAACTTCATTCATGTTTTATGAACATATATTTGACTACTCACTACTAATAAGTGGCCAATGACCACACTCCACGAGTTTAATCAATAAGTAATCATTACCAGAGATCGCTGGACTAGAAGGTAGAAAAAGTGAAGATTTAGTTTGATAATGAATGATGTACTTGTTGATTGCACTGCACTGTCAGGCTTAGGACAGAAATTGAGGATGATTCCAAGATTACAGGAATGTCGATTGTTGTGTGTGGGTGGATATGGATAAATAAGTGACAAGGTCAAGAGTAAAGTAAATTTTAAATTATGCAAATGAAAAAAGAAATGATTTAATTGAATTTTTGGATTGGATGAGCTGGAGACCAAATTTACAACAGTCATAGTAAACATCCAACAAAGAGTCATCCTGACGCTATTTCTCTATATTTAAGCGAAAGAGGCTTCAAACTGAAACGTTTTATATTTTTATTTTTCAATTTTTCACTTTTATATCCAGTAGATAGATTGATAGATATAACATTAATTAATAAAAATTTCTTTCAGTTCTTATTGAAGTGATCAAGATTTGAAATATTCCCATAGNTGGAGACCAAATTTACAACAGTCATAGTAAACATCCAACAAAGAGTCATCCTGACGCTATTTCTCTATATTTAACCGAAAGAGGCTTCAAACTGAAACGTTTTATATTTTTATTTTTCAATTTTTCACTTTTATATCCAGTAGATAGATTGACAGATATAACATTAATTAATAAAAATTTCTTTCAGTTCTTATTGAAGTGATCAAGATTTGAAATATTCCCATAGCTGAGTATGACATAAATGTTATCAATTTTAGCCATAATAATGAATTATATTTTGATGAATTATCATTTCCTGTTTTATTTCATGTTTCAAATTTATCAAGGCTGGATCAACTTAAGTCAGTTCAGTGTATACTTCTGAAATTAATAATTTACTTTCTATGTCTTGGTGTCAGATTTTACTTTTAGGTCAGCTGAGATTTAGTAAAAAATATTTGCTATTATATCCCGATATCTGAAGTTATGTCAGATTTCTTGATTAGTTCTGATTCTAACGCAAATTATTTTTCTCTGATATTCTATTTAGCAAGTATAATGGTAAATTCAAGTCTTATAGAATTGAGTAATACAACGAGGACTAACAAAAACTCATTTGAAAAACTTTGTTAATTTCCGAAAATCAAAAAATCAACAGCTTCGTTGAAAGGATTTATCTGCTAATTAGTTTCAACTCTTTTCATGTCTAGATTTTCTTAACTGACTCAGTAAAACTGCTAACTGGACTAATATTGGAAGTGGTTAATATTTTGGTTGTTCTGGAAGATGTGAGTAAAATAATCTGGAATGCAAACAAAAAAAAATTACTACTTAAATTTAGACACATAAGAGAAATAAAGTCAGATAAAATGTAAATGCCCTTCAATAGAAAAGTGTCTTGAGGAAAAATTGAAATTATTATCCACTCATGCTTGGCTATTTAAATTAAAGCCGACATAGTAATCCACATTCGACCAAGGGAGTTTTCGTTGACGCTCACTGGGTAATTACGTACTGAAGTACTTCATAATACTAATGCCTAATGCATATACGAATGGAGTTTGTACTTGGTTTCATGCCAATACCTCCTCAACTACTTAAAATTTCCAACGATTGACTAATGTTAATGTCATACTTCTGTTGCGATAAGCACAGTCAAAAAATNCCACTCATGCTTGGCTATTTAAATTAAAGCCGACATAGTAATCCACATTCGACCAAGGGAGTTTTCGTTGACGCTCACTGGGTAATTACGTACTGAAGTACTTCATAATACTAATGCCTAATGCATATACTAATGGAGTTTGTACTTGGTTTCATGCCAATACCTCCTCAACTACTTAAAATTTCCAACGATTGACTAATGTTAATGTCATACTTCTGTTGCGATAAGCACAGTCAAAAAATAATTCGTTTTTTTGACATACTTCTTCTAAAAACTCGTTACTTAGTGGGTTTTATATGCTGTAAAACCATGACGACAAGTGCAAAATGCAGCTTGGTCGTTCCAACATGTGAATTTATAACTGGACGACTACTGTAGCTGATTCCTTGTGTGCATAATCTTACTTTTGATAAGCCTTTTTATTGTTACTAACGATTTAGAATAAGTTAACAAGTGAATGAGAGAAAAAATGAGAAAAAAAATTTCTAACTTTATTCTANAGCGATTCAGAATAAGTTAACAAGTGAATGAGAGAAAAAATGAGAAAAAAATTTCAAACTTTATTATAAATTAGACTACTAACCATAACCACCACTGACTGGTCTAACAGATTAAGATTATTGTCATTCCCCCGACTGATNAACGATTTAGAATAAGTTAACAAGTGAATGAGAGAAAAAATGAGAAAAAAAATTTCTAACTTTATTCTAAATTAGACTACTAACCATAACCACCACTGACTGGTCTAACAGATTAAGATTATTGTCATTCCCCCGACTGATTAGCTTTTCATAAACAAAATGACGTCAGAGGTTCGAAAGTGTCTCACACCCAAAAGCCGCGTGAGCTTTCATGAGTGCCACGTGACATCACCCGTCTCAAATTTAGGCGCTTCAATCATTAATGTTTAATTTCATTATTTATTTTAATTTAATTTAATAAAATATTTTTTAATACCAAAATAAATTTAGATTAGAAATGGAAGAGTTCCTCAATTTAATGATACTATTNATTTCATTTATTTTAATTTAATTTAATAAAATATTTTTTAATACCAAAATAAATTTAGATTAGAAATGGAAGAGTTCCTCAATTTAATGATACTATTCTGTTTATAGAAAAACACAATTTATCAATTTTATGGTTAGGTGTGCGCTAAAAAATTTAAAGCACTTCAATCAGAGTTGTCGAAGGTAAGTGTATTCCAACAATTAAACTTATGTATTATGGAGATTCTCTGCTGTGTGATTGGTCCTCTCCTCGGAATACTACACATCTTGAATGGAGCATCTCCTAATCTAGTACCTAATTATCTCTCACCTAGTGAGAGAACTTTAGGTAGAGAGCTTTAGAGAACAAAAGCGAACTTTAGCAATCTAAGTATATTTTCTTTTNAAAGTTGTCGAAGGTAAGTGTATTCCAACAATTAAACTTATGTATTATGGAGATTCTCTGTTGTTGTAGTGATTGGTCCTCTCCTCGGAATACTACACATCTTGAATGGAGCATCTCCTAATCTAGTACCTAATTATCTCTCATCTAGTGAGAGAACTTTAGGTAGAGAGCTTTAGAGAACAAAAGCGAACTTTAGCAATCTAAGTATATTTTCTTTTCAAAGGTATTTCACAAAATGATTTACAACACAAAACTGATGATTAGAGGACTTGCGCAAGCGCACTTGAGGATTGGGTCCGGACAAATAAGATGGAGAACAAGATTTGCTTATCCCACTGGGATGTCTGCATATGAGGATGACTATGTGGATGTCCCACAGTATCCAAATGTGGACTATGAGACTCGTCACTACTCTGACAGGCAGAAAAAGAAACGACAAGATACTCTTGACTGGCATTCCGCTATACGGAACAAAGAAACAGTGGAGGAAAAGCTGATGGAGCTAAATATCAACCGGTATGTAAATTAAGTATAACCTTGATTCGATATTGATTGAAAACGAATTAATTTTTGCTAGGGGATTTGGGTGGATGTCGTTCATTTTGAACGAAGACTTCTTTCACTATGATGCTCTGCCATTCATGAAGTACATTACTCGTACTCACTTGATATCTAATGAATTTCCTCAAGTATATTCTTCGCCGGAACTCTTAGCTAAGGTGGATCACTACTCACAAATTCTGCAAAAACCCTTGGAAGATGTCATGAAGTTTGAGATATATGGCGTCAAGTGAGTTATACAGAATAGTGATACATATCTCATTTTCACAAAAAAAAAAATGTCATGTAAATGCTTTCTTTGCAGTCGTATCAGAAAAGAGAACGAAAGTTTAGCAGCATTCAGTCTTAGTTGTAACCAAGCTGTTGTAAATCAAGTTTCCCGAGTTATCCTTCAAGTTTTAGCTGCAGAAGAACCAATGTTGAAAGAAGCCCGAGTAAATTTTCAATTTGGACCTATGAAACATCTTTTGCTGAGACTCTATTTATTGCTTTGCTAGGTGGACTACCGACCTAAGAGCGAAGCATTCTGGCTTGTTGGAGGATTTCCGCTTTTCTACAGGCAGCAGAAAAAACTTAAAGATTTAGAAAAGAAAGGAAAAGATAAACATTTAATTGACGAGAAAAGTTTCAATGATATGTAAGAAGAATGATATGTAACAAATTTCAAAATTGCCAGATGTAAAATTTAATTTATTACGTTTCATAGGTCATTTCAGTATATTGGAACACCTCTTATCCAGATAAGATCAAAAACCCCCTTGGAATGGTTCCATGATTCTGCATTCGAAGTTGATTCAATACCGTTATCTCAGTTTGCTTACACGCCACTAGAATTTGGATATTTCAAAAAGATGTACTATGCAACCAATATTCCAGGTATAATGGTCGTTAAAGCGACGTTAATATGGATACTCCAAGGTAATTCAAATTTATGCAATTGGAGTTGAATATTCTAATTTTATTCGACACTGATTTGTTGAATTTTCTTGGTGTAAATAATATTGAAAGACATATTCACAAGTATGTATATCCATTTCTTGAATCCGGTTGCAAGCTTTCTTCTAATTTCTACTCAATATAACTAGGTCATTGGACAGGGGATACGGCTAACTCAAATTTGTTATCTTTTCATTCGAGCCATTTTCTTGAACCAACCGTAACGGATGGAACTCCGCTTGAATTGGATCCAGTCTTGCAACCATCATATATTTCTCGGAAATCCGAATTGATGCAGGCCCAAGCCATACTCAACTCATTCTCAAAACTTTTGGCTCAAGCTTATACATTAGGTGACGATAAATATTATACTTTTTATTTTCTATCGTTGTTGGCGCAAAGACTACTACGGCTAACCAACCATACCGTATCTAATAATCATATCATTCTATAGAAGTCTTATGAATCTTGTTAACAATCTGGGCACAAATTTTACGCTAAAAATCAAATATTTCTAACCATTTTTTAAATGCCACAAAGCCATATTTTAAAATCTACGCAAATTAAATCAGATTTTTTTTTGTGTTGCGGGAAAACGAAAACATTGCAAACAATTTTTTTAAAGTGCTATAATGACATCTCCGAATAACAAAGTCTCAGTCATCGTTAAAGTTAAACATGATCACACATTTCTTTAGGTTTTGATCAATTTGGCGACCTAGATTACCCACTAACTTCTCAAATGGTTCTCTGCAATGGACTGGATTGGTCATTTTCTTCCTATCAGCTAAACACCATCAAACTTGACGGTATTAGAAAAAACATTTAGTGAGACCTTAGAAACTCTTTAGTTAAGATTAAGAATAATTTTTCCTATAGGTCTCAATTTAAAGAAGAACCAGAAGCAAAATTATTGCTGGTCGACTTCTTCCATGAGAATTTTTGAGGAGAGTGGGAACCTTAATCTTAGTGCTCTAGAAATGCTTCTGAAGTTTTATCTAACTCCTACTCTATCCAAGCAAGAAGAATTTAGAACGCCTTATGTCAAACATAATCTAAATGACTTGACCGATGATTACAAACGCGAATTCATTCTCTCCAATTTTCATGAGATGTACAGTCAAAGAAGAATGACACATATAAAAATGGCAATGCCTGAAATATATCCCTGGGAAAGAATTTACAAGGTGAGAAAATAATTTGTTTAAACAACTTCATAAATGTCTCAATTCTATTGCAAAATTACAAAGATATATAGTCTAAAATTTGATTTTCTGATTGTAAACGAATTTCGCCAATCTAGTTTTAAAAACTTTTATAAATCAAAAAAATGTCAAATGCAAGTAGATGGTAAAATATTCAAAAAGAAAATGGGTTTTGCTACCGGCTAGTGGATTATTTTCATCAGATGACACTAATTATGTTTTGCTCATAACGTCACAACTTGTCGGGTTGGATTAATTTAATCGTTTATATTTTATAGATTGCACATAAGAAGCGGCCATTTGACTCCAGAAAACGATTCTTTGAGATTCCTGGAAATAATCCCTACACATACAAGTATCTCTTCAAGGAACCAAGATACCGACCAAAGAGATTGAAATTCTTAGAAGCGGAGCTTGAGGAAAAGAAAGAAAAGGCTCGAGTGGAAGCAAGTAAGGACGCCCAAGCAATCAAGTTCAAAGAAATAGTAGAAGACTAGTAAGGTTTTTACTTGGTAAGGTAAACTTAAGTTTATCTTAGTTTTGTTTTATTATAAAATTTTCTCCATTTTTCTGCATAAATTGAAAGGGAAGACGTTGGAAAATAACGTTAGGGTCTAACTTCAGATTTATATTTGAGCTCTTTAGGAGTTATGTGGTGTCTCATGTGTTTTTGCCCTTGGCAGAAAAGTGGGAAATATTTCAACTTTGAACTAAAAAAAGGTTAAAACATTAAACATTTGTGCATTAAAAAAAGAGCTAAAGTTAGATTAAAATAAGAAAGGTAAACTGTTCAATCAACTTATCTTAAATTCACACTAACTTGTCTGAGTTGAATGACTGAAGACTTTTCGGAAAACCTACTCGATCAGATTGAAACCTTTCTTTCGTAGATTAAGTGGGGGTTGCAAGTGATCATGGCAGCAACTATTCTTAGTCATCAAAGTTCAACTGGATTCTGTAAGTCATTGGAATAAACATTATAAATAGGGTCCATGATGAAGATCACGTACCTGAACAGTAGTTTTTTTTTTTTAATGCTTTTATGATTAATTTCGTAACTTGTAATCACCTAGATAAAGCACCAGTATGCAAAGGTCTCATGTGCTCGATGTTCCTGACCTGTACTGCGATACATGTTCCAATGCTTCTACACCTACGTCAGTACTTAACCTGCCAAATCCCCCATATACTGGCACCAAATCATATCTGGAGACTACTTTTCAATCGACTAACGTTCATCTATTCTAAAGATATAATTTGCTCTGCTCTCATAATCTACTACTTCCGGTAAGTAATTTAATTGGCTACAAATGAGTCTTTATTAACCAAAGCCATTCCATCAATTTTATTTTTTTAAGAGTATTTGAACGACGAATGGGATCAAGAAAGTTTGCATCGTATATTTTGGGTTGTTGTGCAGTCGCTACTTGTCTAGAAATTTTTGCCATTATGACAATGACACACATATATCAAGATGGTTCACCGGTTGGACGATTCTTGCCTCCTGGATTGTAAGCAACTAGTTGCCACTTTTAATTTAAAACATGAGGAAAGTATTAATTATTGTTTTATTTGACAAAATAGATACAGTTTAATATTTCCACTCTATGTCAAGTACTTTCTGGACATTCCCCGAATCACGGTGACGAGCTTCCTAGGAATCCCAGTCACAGCTAAAACTATCACATATTTACTAGGTTTACAAATTGCCGCATCATCTCCTTCAACGATCATGGCGTCACTTTCTGGAATTGTAAGATGTTTCTTTATAAGCTCTACTAAATACTGTAAGATGCCGTATTCAATTTTTGTCGATGCAGGTGGCGGGTGTTGTGTATCGGACGAACTTCCTTGGAATGCAACACTGGCTTGCTATTCCCAGTTCGTTAGCGAACATTTGTGATAAAGTTTGTGGATGGATTTTATATTCTAAGGAACCCAAGGTAAAAATTTCATTTTCTTGTAATTACGTTTTTATATATTTTAGCTGAAGTTGCAGATTGCACAGTTAGCTATAACAATTACTTTTAATTTAATACAGGAGAATTTACCCATGGGTGCGACAATAGAGCTTCAAAATCAGGAACAAGCTGAGCAATGGGAACAACAATATTTACAAAACAGAGCTCGAGAAATGCGTCAGAACAGAGGTCAAGGCTACTCGGAAAGACTAATAGACGATTTTCAACAGGACGGAATTATGAATTTTCTTTTTCGCCAAAGACGACCTGGAGCAGGAACCGAACTTGAGCCTTCTGAGCATAACATCCAAATATTAATTGATATGGGGTTTGACAGGGAAAGAGCCAGTGGTGCACTTCGCAGCTCCGGAAACGATTTACAATCTGCTACAAGTCTTCTCCTGCAACAGTGAAAAAGTTTAATTTTTCAAACATGAAGTTGGATCAAGGGAAGGCGAAAATACACTTTAGATATTTTCTACCGTAAGTATATCATTGACATTTAAGAATATTCAAATTTATTTCAGTCAAACTGAATAGAATTTTGTAATGTCAATGGTGCGAAATATTCAACGTGAAACATTCGTTTATAAATTATACGTAAAAGATAACAAAGTATTACCCTAAACCGTTCACCTCCCTGTCCCCTGAAGTCTGGCATTTTGACTTAACATCATGATGATAAGTGTGGGGAATAAGCATATCGAGCCCCAAGTTCATTTATTATAAAGTGTCACAGGTCATAAAAGTTCTTAGTCCTATGCTACATAATAAGAGCGAGCCAAAATGGCGACAGAAAGGTTCATTAACTGTTAAACGTAGCATGAGAAATCTAGGCAACTCTTATGACTTGAAGTGATCAAACCCTTTGAGCTATGAAATCAAATTTCGGCATACTTTTTCTGCACACTTTCAACGATTTTTACTGAAACTACCAGATTTTACAGACTAGACTTAAACGGGATTTAAATCCCAAAAAACTATTACCCTAAAGTCGTGTAGATAAGACACGTCTTATCAAAGGTTTGTTGGAGGAATAATTTAGAGGCGTCTTATACTCGAAGGCGTCTAATGTTAAGTTTATTTTATCGCTAAAGAAAGCAACTGTAAAATTTATTCTAAATCTTGACTATCGCTGTCCCAACCATCAAAAACATCGCCAAGGAGTTTACATGATTCCTCTTCATCATCAGATATTTGAAGGTGGCTCGAAGTTACAGTCTCCTGATGGTCAATATCTATTTCCATGACTTCCGGTTACTAACTGTGTAGGATTTTCTAGTCTGTTTTGGTTTTTTTGGTCCATTTTCAGTAGAATTTAAAAACAACAATATATCTTACAATGAACGTTGCAGCAAAATTTGGGGCGTGTTATCAGTGAAATGAGTCTTATGATGCAAATAAATTTAAGCGGGAAAAATCGCGTCTTATGAACGAGGGCGTCTTATCCACGCAACTTTAGGGTAATTAATAGTGGTTACATACCTTGGTTAATAATCCATTGTAGCCGATTAATAATACATGGTGATGACGTCATACCAGGATTTTAAATCCTAAACCATATGGTAAAACATGGGGTATTTCAGTGTAATTGCGCTCGTGACCTGGTCACCCTTGACCTCTGGGTAATGTTCCAAACGAAAATTTGAGCGTGTATGTTAAAATTTGTCGTTGCAGAACTTTAAAAAACCTCTCCGTTCCAGAGATATTCGAGTTTAAAAAATATACCATGAAAGGTTATATTTTTATGAAGTGCGTCTGCCTGTCTGTTTTGGTTATTGAAACTACCTATCCAACAGTATTTATGCAAGTACTTTTAAAATTAACATATTGTTAAGGTCACATGTTGGTATGCACTTAAGCTAAATTTTTCATCTTAAGCAGTAACATAGGAGAAAAACTTAAGCTAACCGCATTCAGGGAAGGTCTCAGACGAAAATTGTTACTTAGTTTAAGATGAAACTTAAGATTAATCTTGGCGGTGTCTTAAGTATAAATTTGAATTGTCATCTATCAATCTAAGTAATTAAAATGGCACTGCCTTACATTCCATCCGATATCAGGGTCAAACAGTTCAAAGCTAGGACAAAAAACTCTTACTATGCTAAAGGTCATTGTGGTTTGCCTCAAGAACATGTCATCCACCTTTTCGAATTATTGGAACCATTCGTAGGGTACAAGACTAAGAGAAATCACGCGGTTACACCGTAAAGTCAATTACTCGTTGCACTAAGTTTTTACAGGTCAGGATCATTTCAATATCTTGAGAGAACAATTGGTGGATTATCCCAATCTGCTGTAAGCCGCATCATTCAAAAAATGTCCTCATCAATTGCAGTAAATTTATCACCAGAATTGATCAACTTTTCATCAAGTATTCCTTCGCTCAACTTCGATTCGGAAGGGAATCCCATAAGTCACCATTGGACGTTATAAGTAAAGGGGTACGTTGTATATTTACCGCCTGCTTACCCTTAACATCATTCTGGACATCTTCGCCAGACATTAACAATAGTAACTTATCAGCAACATTGCTGTACATAAATTCGTTTAGAATTCCTACCCTTGCTGTGGCTAGTCCAGCATACACAAATCTAGCCTCTTTGGGATCAGGTTGATCCCCCCTAAAAGCATAAACTAATGAATCCCCCAAACTATTTACTAAAAGACTCTTCCCACTATTTGGGGGTCCTTTCAACCATAAAGTGTTTTTCTTTTGAAACTTTCTATCAATAATCTCGACTACGTCTCCAATAAATTTTTTAATGTCAAAATTGTTATGGTCAATGATTTTAAGAATCCATTGGACCGACTCCTCTACGTCTAATAAATGTTTAATTTTGCTTAACCTAGAAATGTTAACCATATTCATAAGCTCGCTCCAAGGCGTAAACTTATGGTTCAAATGATCCAAATATATACTAGATTCTAACTGATAGTTAAAAGTACTAGTAGTGTTACCTCTAACAACAAAATCTTTCTCAAAATCCGTTCCGAACTCTATCACACTTTGGAAGAATTCTAAGCTGGTCTCTGGCTTGTACTTGCAAACCATGGAGTGAAGTGATACACTCCGGGATTTTTTCGCTGGGTTGTTTCTCCTTTGACCGACGTCCAGCTGTTCCAGGCTTGAGTGCGAGTCTCTATCAGAGTTTTGAGTATTGGATGTGTTGCTGGTACCTGTAATAAAAAATAACATTAAATTCAATCATAAGAAAATATTAAGATTTATTACCTGGATCTTGTACTCGGTGATTTTCCGTCCGAATGACCTCATAGGATCGCTTGGACGTTCCGACATTTTCACATCCAGAATGATGTGACCTGACAGACGGGGACTCAGCTTCTTTTTCGTAAAGTAGCTGTCTGTCTCCCCCGAGATGTAAATATTTTCGGAGACCTGCGAGGCTGACGACATCAGACCTCTTGATGATGAATCCATGCTCTCTACTCCAGCGCTCAACTGCCTTAGTGACAGCACTTCGTCGGTGGTGGTAATGTAGGATGTGGAGGTGGTCGCTTGGTTCAGAGCAATTTTGTCCGGTATGGTAAATGATTGTAATGTTGTGTCCGGGTCGCCCACCTGTGAATTTTTTGATGTCTTCAACCAATTGCAAACTTTTTTCTTTGAACTCCGCCTCTGCACTTTCCGCTTCGGGGAAGACGATGCTGTGGACCCATCGGCTTCTGGTGTACCCGAAGTCCCTGGAGAGTAGTCCGACTGGGACGCTTCCGAACCCGTTGAGTATACCAACTTCTTCGGGGTCAGTTGGGACTCCTTGGGTTTCGTTGGACATTTTCTCTTAGGAGGCATTGGGTTTAGATTGGTTGATAATATCACTGTGGGATAACTCAGGGATTTTATCAGAATCAGTAAATATTACCTTTTGTCCGATAGCTCGTTTTCTATATTTGTGATGACAACTAGCACGAGAATCAATATTTTTTAACGGGATCACTGATTGGGCAGCAAGTCGTTTTAACTTATTTAATTTTTTCTCAAAGTAAGTGGTCAATCTGGATTCCAGATATTGCTTTGTCTGTCCCAATATCCAGCGGGTAATTGACGGGACTCATGTAGCAATCAAAGCTCCATCAGATCAGGAACCCGTTTATGCAAACAGGAAGGGTTATCATTCTATCAATATTCAACTAGTTAGTGACAATTGCAATAGAATTTTAGACGCGGTGGTTAAGTGGCCAGGGTCATCGCATGACTCCCATATTTAGAATAAATGTGGCTTGAAGCAACGCTTTATAAATGCAGAATTTGGATAAACTTGGTTAATTGGTAAGGATAATTTCGAACAATATAGTAATCTACTGAAGTTGAAATACTTTCGTACATTGAAAGGTGACAGTGGTTATAGATGTCAGCCTTATTTGTTGACTCCATATTTAGATGTGAAAACACTTCCAGAGTCTCGTTATAACAGAAGCTTGAAGAAAACGAAATGCGTAATTGAACGATCTATCGGTGTTTGGAAATCACGGTTTAGATGTGTCGACAAATCTGGTGGGACACTCCTCTATTCACCTCAACGCGTAATTTAGTATAATAATCAACGTTTTATAATTCACAAAGTAATTAGCGGAATGATTTAGAGTGGCAACATTATTCTCTCAACCCTGTCGTTACAATTATTGCATCAACAATCGTATACAATTGGATCTTGCTGATGAACACTTGGCTAACCAATACCATGAAGATTCATTTGCGCTCAGGGAATAATTGACGATACAAGTGGAATTGAGACCAGAAACAACTTGTTGCTAAATTATTTCAATTACTAAAAAAATTTATAATAAGTTTTGATTTAAAAAGTAACTGTTTATAAAATTAACAAATTTAATCGAGTATTCTAAAATAATTAGCTGAGGGTGTCTTCCCTTTTAATTTTTGTTTCTTCAACGACAATTGGCAACGGAGTAGTTTCAATTTTTCTTCTTCAATTGCAATTAGTCGTTGGGTATTTTGGTTGCCTATAGGTATTTCACTTAGTATGGCCATCTGCAATTTGACAAGTTTAGTGTTGTTGCTCTCTCGAACTCCTATAAATATTTTGCAGTTAGTAATACCGAATTGAATGACAGGACTGATCTATTAAGCAAAAAAAAAGTGTAGAGCCGGCGCAGTAGCGGTATTTAATTCAATCAATTACTTATAAACTGTGCTTACTTTCCATAGTATCACTCTAGTCAGAAATTTATACTCCACCTGTAACTTTTGCTTGGATATGTTGTAAGGTTTTTCTTCCCTTTCGTGAGGTTTTCCACCTTCTTTTGAATACTTAATGGCTAATAGTCATAACTTGGTNACCTGTAACTTTTGCTTGGATATGTTGTAAGGTTTTTCTTCCCTTTCGTGAGGTTTTCCACCTTCTTTTGAATACTTAATGGCTAATAGTCATAACTTGGTATCATACTCTCTTCAGCACCTTACATACGAATGTCTAGAGCTTCCACAGNTCTCTCTCTCTTCTGTCGATCTCTTTCCTTCTCTCGATTTTTCAATTTCAAAGTCACATTCCGTATCTTTTCCACTGCTTTTTCCCGTATGTTTAACTGCTTCCCTGCTAGCTTTCTTAACTCTTCTGCTCTCTTCATTTCTGCTATTTCCTTCGCTTTCTTTTCCAAAATCAGTCTGTTTCTTGATTTCTTCTGTCTTTTTGTTCTCCATCTGTCTCTTTCTTTCCACTTCGCACCTTTCCTCTGCNCTGTTTCTTGATTTCTTCTGTCTTTTTGTTCTCCATCTGTCTCTTTCTTTCCACTTCGCACCTTTCCTCTGCCTGTTTCTGCATATGATAAGCTTGTATATTTATCTCCCGTTCCAAAATTCGGCTTGCTTCCACCCCCAATTTCTTCAAAATTCTCCCTGATCGATTCGCATCGTTCTCCTGTTGATTTTCCAGCCAGTTTTGATGTATATGGATTGCCTGAGCCAATGCGCATCCCTTGGCTTTTGGAGTTTGGTAGGGCTTTGGAGCAGCAGGTATTATTTGGCCAACGATTCTGATGGAAGGTTGAATCTCTAAAGTCCTCCCAACTGTCCACAAATTCCGGTGGGTAATAGTTATTTTGATGTTTCCTGGTTCCATGGGCCAGGCTAAGCGAAATTTTTCGAGTGGAATGAGTTGCAGAGGGTCTGGTTGGAAAGTCATCAAGTTGACAGACTTGATTCCTTTCTGAGTCATTGGATTTATGTCCAACTTTCGCAAATCTGATCTCATAATATTTTTGGCCCTCTGGTATGCAGATCTGCGCTTCTTCTTCATCCCTCCCACCATGATTTTGTTCAACTCCATCCTGCAAAAAATAATAAGGCTTAATATCCGATATATGAATCTCTCCATAAAATTTTCCAGATTTTAAATTTTTTATAAAATAAATTTCGTTGTTTTTTCTGCCCGTTATTTCAAACGGACCCTCGTATTTGTTGGTAAGGGATGCAGTGATACCTTTTGAAGCGTTGGACAGTAGATGTGACTTCCTTAGGACCAAGTCTCCAATCTCGAAATTCACAGAGCGACGATGTTTGTTGAATTGAGTCAGATGTTTTTTCTGAGAGTTCAAAAGTTCGCTCTTTGCTAACTCTTGTACATACTTCATTCTTGTTGCCATTGTCTCAATTTCCTCATAACCAGACAATTCAATTCCCATGACATTATCTAATGGAGTTCTCAATTCTCTTCCAAAATTTAAATATGCAGGGGAAAAATTTGATGCTTGACTAAGGCTGGTTCTGAATGCGAATGATAATTCGTCCAAAAATTTATCCCACTCCCTACAATTATCAATTGTGGCTACTATCATGGATTTGATTGTCTGGTTATACCTCTCAGTTACATTCGCCTGAGGGTGATAGGGTGGAGTAAATAGTCCCCTAATTCCAAACCTTGTGCACCAATTTTTAAATAAATTACTACTCCCAAATTGAGGACCATTATCCCCTACTATAATTTTTGGAAAACCCCATCGACAACATAATTTCCATAACTGTTTTACTACTGTACTCGCAGTAGCCTTCCTAAGTGGAAATAATTCTATCCATTTTGTAAAATTATCTACGACTACTAACAAATATTTGTTCTGATTTGAGCTTCTAGTGTATGGTCCCATCAAATCTAAATATAACATTTCCCATGGTCCATGGGTTTTAGATGAGTTCCCTAATCCTGCTGGTTTCAATTTCCAAGGTTTTACTAATTGGCATTCCTTACAAGTCCTAACATACCGAAAGGTATCTAACCGCATGGATTTCCACCAAAATCGATTCTCTAATTTCCTATAAGTTTTTGATACCCCCAAATGTCCTGCCAAAATGTCTGAGTGGAAGTAGCTAAGACAGTCAGTTTTCAATTTATTTGGAATCCAAATTCTCCAACCTGAGCTATCTTCTTCCCAAGGGCAATATTTGTTGCCTATGTATTTATGAAGACAACTTTCTCCATCTACAAATCCAAATTCCGATTTCCTGATAATGTGATTATCCTCTTCCTGGGACTTTTCCGGGAGTTTTTGTTGAGTTATGTAATCAATAATTGGACCTAACTCAGGGTCTTCTCTTTGAGCCATTCCCAATTTTTTTTAGAAGGAATGTCCTCAAAATCCATTACATTTACTTCGTAAGCCCGAGATAAAGCGTCTGCTGTTCTGTTCAGGGCTCCTGATCGATAAGCGACATTGAATTGGTAACCTTGTAGCTCTAAAGCCCACCTAGCAAGTCTACCTGTAGGTTCCTTCATTTGTTTAATCCATTTCAATGCCTGGTGGTCTGTCTCAACTGTAAAGTTGGTAAATTCTATATATCCTTTGAATTTTTTGATGGAATAAATTATGGCTAAACATTCCTTTTCGGTAATTGAGTAGTTTTTCTCTGCCCCAGATAGCTTGCGACTAATGAACCAAACTGGTTCCCTAATTCCATTATTTTCCTGCAAAAGCACAGCCCCGATTCCCTCATTGCAAGCGTCACATTGAATGATAAATGGTTTACTCAAATCCGGTAATGTCAACTGAACCTGCTGTTTAAGAGAATCTCTCAAATAATTAAATGCCTTTTGACATTCTATATCCCAAGTAAACTTTGTATCCTTCTTTAATAATTCAGTTAAAGGAGCGGCTCTGATCGAAAACTCCGGGATAAACTGCCTATAATAGCCAACAAATCCTAGGAATCTTTGAATATCTTTAACCGTTTTCGGAATCTGGTAATTATCCAAAGCTGAAACTTTACCTGGATCAGGAAGACATTTCCCTTTGTCGATTATAAACCCCAGGAAAGTGACTGATTCCTTGCATAGTTCTACTTTGTTCGGATTGATAGTAAATCCCGCTTCTTTCATTGTTTCAAAAAATTCTCTCAAGTGCTTCACATGATCTTCCAGTGTTCTTGAAAAAATCAACAAATCGTCAAAAAATCCAAGAAGCGTATTGAAACGTAATTTATGAGTCACTATGTCTAGTGCCCTTTGAAATGAAGCTGGTGAATTCTTCATCCCTTGAGGAGCTCTCTTGAACTGGTATAAACCCCTTGGAGTGATAAAGGCGGTTTTTGGTCTGTCTTCCAATGCCACTCCAATTTGGAAAAACCCATCGGAGAGATCAAATTTTGACAAATAATGCCCATTGGCCAAATAACAAAGTAAATCATCGATCCTGGGCATTGGGTATTTGTCACCCTTTGTCACCTCATTGACCTGTCGATAATCAACACAGAATCGAAAACTCCCGTTCTTCTTGGGTCTCAATAAAACATTACTTGCCCAAGGACTAACAGAAGGTTCTACAAGATCATTTACAATGAGCTCCTCTAATTTCTCCAACAGCCTTGTCCGCTTTTCAGGAGTCATAGGCCGTGGGTGACAAAATATGGGCTTGGAATTGCCTGTATCAATTCGGTGTTTGAAAACGTTACAAAAACCCGGTTTCTTAGTGAAAATCGAATTAAATTCCATGACCACATTCCTCAGTTCGTCAAAGTAAACTTTCGGAATGTCAACATCACCCATCAGGTTATCAACGACCTCCTGAGAGTGAATGTCGTCCACACTGAGACAAACCGCCTCCAAACCATTAAGACAATCAGGGTCAGGAAAGAAAAATCCATCTCCGTAACCCATTTCATAATTTTCAGTCGAAGAGTGAGAATTTGAAACCACCGACGTGCCGGATTCCTGGATCCGCGCTGGAGCATGAGACAAATCACAACCCTTAATAATTTCCCCTACATTAGGGTTCTCGCTTGTGGAATCACTGTAGATCTCACTCTGATAGCTTGGCTCGTAAGAATCATTCGATTCTATTTTGGGTAGAGAAGTGAATTTTAATTTCCCTCCCATTTCCCCCGGCGAAAAGACAGGCGAATCAGCGAAACCAGATTTTGAAAATATAAATTTATATTGAGGCTCGGCAATTCCAAAAGACCATCCTTTAGGAAAAACCCCTACATTGAAAACCTTCAGAAAGTCTCTCCCCAACAGAACGGTTCTAGATTGGTTCGGACTGATGATAAACGTATGAAGCGTTCTACCGCCATCCCACTCGATGTTAAGGTCAACTATCTCCTCCGTAACGAAACTACCCTCTGCCTGACAGATCGACTTGGGACAATACTTAGTCCCGATGTTTAATTTCCGACAAATTTCCAAAATTGGACCTCCCACCAGAGAAATAGAGGAGCCAGTGTCCAGCAACGCCAAATAAATGTTGTTGAGTAACTTGATGGGAACAACAGGAAGAAGATTTTGTTCCACTGGTTTTATAATTTCCATATTGTATGTAGAAGGCCCTGGATTTCTATGTGACTGTGGATTAATCTCTGGTTTGAAAATCTCACTGGTTCTTTCTGTCGGTCGGTTGGTCGGTCGGTTCAGAGGACATTCTCGCTTCCAATGACCTGGTTTTTTACATTGGAAGCAATGTTGAGTGGAATTTGATTCCTGAACCTCTGGTTCAGCTGGCTTCTGTACTTCCCTGGGTGGAAGTAATCGGGGATAGGGTGGTCTGATGTCATGACCCCCTTGAGGTCTTTGCCTGTTATCAAAACCCATCCTTCCTTGATTTCGGAAAGGTCTGTCCTCCTGACGATTCGCAATTCTATCCGTGGAAGGTACAAACTTGCTCTTATAACCCAACCCAGGATCAATCTCACTTTCTGCTGATGGTTCATGGTAAGCTTTATCTTTGGCGATACTTCGTTCAACATTCCAGGCCTCATCGTATAATTCTTTGGTATTATAGAAGGTTTTTCCTGTTTGTTCAATTCTTCGTCTGGATCCCGGATTCATTAGATCCCAAATCTTTTCAACCATTTCCTCTTCATGAGGCTTGTAGTTTAATTTATTGAAAAGATTGCACATTGTTAAAATGTAATCTGTTAATCTTTCATCCCTACCCTGGGTTCGATCCAACAAAGCCCTATTCAACTTTCTCTGATAATCTACCGGTTCAAACTTCCTCCGGAATTCCTTTTTGAAGACGTACCAACTAACTAATTCTGACCCTATGAATCTATACCACATGGATGCTTCTTCAATCATAGCAATTGGTAAAACTACCTTAAGCATTTCTTCCTCACTACATCCCCGTGCCATTTGAAACTTTTCCAATTCTAAAATGAAATCATAAGGTTGAATTTTTTCAACACTCCCCCTATATCTTGGAATTTTAACATCCGAACCCCTCAAAACCTCATAGTTGACTTCCCTTCCTGATTCTCTCCGTGGCAAAAATGCCCCTTGAACTCTTTCCCGAGTTTCTGCTATTGGGATTCTCCCACTCAGAGCTCTAGACAAACTACCCTCATGATCTCTAACTCGAGTATCAAATCTTGGATCAGATTTGTCTGTGACTACCGACCTACGATCCGCTCCTACGTCTAAAGCCTTAGGCGTAGAGCCAACCTTCAAGAGTCTAACCTCATCAACTAATGTCCTAAGAGTTTCCGTTATCAATCCCAAACTATCCTTGTGAGAGTTTCCATGTTTCCTTTTTTCCTCGGAAAAGTTTCCCTGTTTGTCTGGGAACTTCCTATCTCCTTGGATGCTACCTCCCTCGGCTCCAGAGTCTTCATCGATCCATTCGTCATGAGCTTCATTCACCTTCTGCATCACCTTACCAACAACGGGTCGCCTTTGGTTCTTAAACCGTGTATTCATTTTATGCATTTGGTCTAATCACGTTAAATTACGCGCAATAACGGGCAAAAATTGATCATACAAGGACACTCCTCTACTTGATTCGAGCTCTACTGTGTAAAAAATCCCGGTTGAGCCCCCATGTTTGTAAGGTTTTTTTCCCTTTCGTGAGGTTTTCCACCTTCTTTTGAATACTTAATAGCTAATAGTCATAACTTGGTATGATACTCTCTTCAGCACCTTACATACGAATGTCTAGAGCTTCCACAGTTTCTTTAAGGAGCGTTTTTCTTCACTCAATAAAGCCGAACTCAAATCAAGTCTCCATTAAATAAAATAAATAAACCAATCACCAATTACTAACCATAGACAAAACAATTTACACTTTTAATTTCACTATTTCCTATTTGGTAGTGTACAAAATGACCACTATGAGAATTACGATGAACTGTAAATAACTAGAAGAGAGGAGTTGTGAGTATGGCCTTGTATGATCAGAGTTAAAGAAAAAACCTATTGCGCATGTGCATAAAAACTCTGCGCCCCTAAAAGTCCCTAACAACCCTAACCCTACGGACACCTCGTGTGTAAGCCACAAAGGTGAATGACCTTTTCCACTTTTCGTCTCTGTGTCAGACACAAAAGTGAACCCTTACCCCAACACCCGCTGGCATAAACTCTTGCGATCCGACTCTTATTCAAGAAGCTTGGTACGAGTGCGGACGTCGAGTAACCACCATATCGATGCCTAGTGCTCCCTTTTGGTCCGACATATAACCTCCAGAATGCCGACTTCCACTCTGGCTATTCACTTTGAAATGGTCTAAAAACTCCCAAAAGGCTCTTGGGATCAAATATTATTAATTGAATTGATTAATTAAGTATTTTTACGTAATGTAATAACAAAATTAAACTTAGTTAGAATTAATTATCATGTTAAATTAATAATTAAAGAGTAATTCCCATTACCTAAATTTTCTTACCTTTACGCGCATGGTTTAAACTTGAGGTCAATGAACCCAATTTCATTCCTCTTCATACCTCAACAAACTTAAGTTCAATGAACCCTATCTTATTCCTTCTCATACCTATCCACAACTCACAATGTGGGTTGACTTCCAAAGATGCTATAATTGTGAATGTTAAAGTGACTGACAAAACTCAATATAAGATTATTAAAGTATGCACCTGACGGAAGTGCTGAAGGACGCAAGTTATNCTCTTCATACCTCAACAAACTTAAGTTCAATGAACCCTATCTTATTCCTTCTCATACCTATCCACAACTCACAATGTGGGTTGACTTCCAAAGATGCTATAATTGTGAATGTTATTCACTGACTGTTTTGAGTTATATTCTAATAAAAAGTATGCACCTGACGGAAGTGCTGAAGGACGCAAGTTATCGTTGGTTGAGCTGCTACTCATTTGTTCCAATTCTCCAGCATTTGATCCATACTTGTTATCAATTTCAGTCTCTGTAGCTTGTGGTGTTTGTGGTGGAGAGCTGTCTGAAAATTTATTTAAAAAAAGATTTGATAAAGATGGGGAAATGGTCATACATTTTGCATGCATCGGTTGGCACAGATAATATGTACGTTAGTTTACAATATGGAAATGACGTATCATGACCTCCGGGAATCATTTCTACAGAAGTAGACCCAATAATGCCCAAAATTCTANTGGAAATGACGTATCATGACCTCCGGGAATCATTTCTACAGAAGTAGACCCAATAATGCCCAAAATTCTACTTCGTGTGATGACAAAGGATCGGACGCTTCTCTTCCTTCTGTTTTAGACATAAAAGCCTTCGTCATTTTCCCCCTAATATTCGCCTTGGATGTTGACTTATAATTAGTCCGATTCTTCATTACTTCTTGGGTGTTACGTTTGGCGTTCGAGGCCTGATACAAATAAATAAATGTAATAATTGAGTATGAAATCTGATTGATCAAATGATTGTCTATTCTTTACTTTATTCACTTCACCTGACGCAGTCTGCCACTGTTGTTGCTTCGCCCTATGTGTAATCTTTGAAGTGAATGCTGCCAAAAGTATATGTTTCCGCTTTTTTTACTTCAGCGATGAGTACCTCCATTTTTCTTGCTGAAGTTTTTCGCTCGCTTCTTACAATTTTCTCCAATTTCTTCTGAGCTCCTTTTCATTTTCAGTAATCGAAGCTGTACTAATTGTTATTAACGTTAACAATGAACAATGGCNTCTTCTGAGCTCCTTTTCATTTTCAGTAATCGAAGCTGTACTAATTGTTATTAACGTTAACAATGAACAATGGCAGTAATATAGAATAAACAATCAAATCAAATGAACTAAAGTTAACACTAATATTAATGAAAGCGAATGATTGAAATTCGAATTCCCCCGTTTCCCGCGATTGTTGTCCTTGCAAAAATATTCTAAATTTCAAATTGGTTGCAGCGTTGCCGCAGCTAAATCAGTCTTTAATTTTTGTATCTTATATTCTTGCTTAAGTTTGAAAAGAACAGCGTCCAGAATGTAGATAAGGTTTCTACTTTGATATACTTAGTTTTCCACTTAAGAAATTTATCTGAGATGGCAACCTTAGGCAATCTACCAACATGTGGCCCCTGGTCTAAATAGACCAACTTACCTAAGTTAAGTTGGACGAAATTCCCAGGTCTCCACAACTCTTAGTTTTAATTNTGGTCTAAATAGACCAACTTACCTAAGTTAAGTTGGACGAAATTCCCAGGTCTCCACAACTCTTAGTTTTAATTGAAACAATTAAAATTAAAATAATAACACAAAACTTCAAAAAACTTTTTAACTAACTTATTGTTTTCCCCACAATTTTGTCTGTAGAAAATTTGAGTAGTCAGGGCTATGATGGCCTNTGGTCTAAATAGACCAACTTACCTAAGTTAAGTTGGACGAAATTCCCAGGTCTCCACAACTCTTAGTTTTAATTTAAACAATTAAAATTAAAATAATAACACAAAACTTCAAAAAATTTTTTAACTAACTTATTGTTTTCCCCACAATTTTGTCTGTAGAAAATTTGAGTAGTCAGGGCTATGATGGCCTCTGGACTGTATCCCAACTCAACAATTAACTATAAATAAACCTTATTCAATAAGTTTGCTCAATACCAGAAATTGATAAATACATTTTATTTATTTAATAAATAATTATAAAAAAAAACTCTAAAATCCTTGAACAATAATTTTACCAATCTCATTATTGACTTTTTCTGCTAATTTCCTACTTAAGGCTAGCAGAAGCTAATAAAGCTACAACTACAATTGGACTGATGATTTTCTACTAAAATCTTGGGTTTATATACTCCTGACAATTAGCGTACTTTGTGCAAAATCATCCATTATTATCTTAAAACAAAGGAATAATAATAATAGACTTATTATACTAATTATAATAATTAGTACACACAAAAGTAACTTTAGCAAAGAAAAGGTAAGTAAATGTATAAATTATCTAAAATAATTTAGAATAAAAAATTAACTACATATGAAAAAATTAACTATAGTAAAAAAAAACTAACTACAGTATAGACTAACAATATCATAAATGTCACTGTTGTTATCGTTGTTGTAGTACGCTTTTTCGGCGTGGCAGAGTAGCGCTGTGGAGCGGAATTGGTGACCCACCCAGAGGTCACTGGGGTTTTTGGTAATAAATTGAACAACCGAAAGACTTTGAGAGTGAGTTGGTTTTATTCAGTAGTTGAAATTGTTCTGTTTTTGGAGGCAAGAAGAGAGAGTATTAACCTTTTTGGACTGAGTCCCGTTTTCTAGATTTTGTGTTTCTCTTATAGCTTTCGCTAAAGAGGTTTCTCCGGGCCAGAAGGACGACGCTCCCATTGCGGATTGGTTGAAACCAACCCGCAATGCGAAACTAACATACTCCCGACCCAGATACGCACATGGAGATATAATCGATCTCCGTATGGTGTTTTGTTTAGTACTTCTCTTTCGGGTAACCGAGCTCGGGAGAGAATAACCCCAAGATTTGTTCTAGTTTTACGGTTTTTCCCGGGCCCGAAGGACATTGTCTCCAACGCAGATTGGTTGAAACCAATCCGCAATGCGAGTCCAATGGTCTTCTGACCAAGTCACGCACATGGAGACATCATCGATCTCCATGGGGTATATTTGTTTGATATTTCCTTCCCGAGTAACCGAGTTCGGGAAGGAATAGGCATAACATCTTTCCCTGCTCACTCTTTCATTTTTTGATTCTAGAACTACTATTTAAATTATTTTTAGAAGTTTTATTAAACTATTATAGGCTAAATAACTAACCGTGACGCGGAAATATGATGTTTTCTATCTCCACTGGTCTTGGACACTATCACTTTCACTGGCATACCGAATCGGTAAGCGCTGGAGTTTAAGAAATAGCTGTTTCTTTTGATGAGTGTATGTTAATACACTTTTACGATACGGTATCCTGAAGCGATATTATCACGAGTTATGTATTTTTAAACTTTGAACATGCTTATTATTTTTGTTACATTTTCTTTTTTGTGACTTTTTGTTTTATTTTCACTTAGTCTAGTTATAAGTTTAATTCTAATTATTGGTCCGTGGTTCCTACCGACACAAGTTAGTATTAATTTCCTTACGTTTAATTTAAATTCTTAATACTATTAAGCCGGTCAGTATAATAACTTTGGACTTGACCAAAACCGATGTGATGACCACAACCAAGAGTATTATATTGATCGTACGTAACTAACGTAAAACCTAACGAAGGACAATAGAGATATTCAGGGGTAAAATAACAATTTGAACTTCTGCTATTACGCAGTTCACAAGTGTTAATGGTGGAAGTGTCTGGAATATTAAACAAAATTATTCCTAGATTAGACCAGCAACGACCAGTGTCATATTCACAACTGTGGCGGAATTGGGTAGAGTTTGACAAAATATAAGAACTAGCAGGTTCAAGATAGATAGAAGTATATCGCAAATATAAATTAACGACTGTTGTATTAACCGCAACTGATGAATAGAACGTTTCTTTGTCCATGAGCATTTCATGGGTTGTTCCCCACAAGTTCACTTCTTTTTGAAAGAGGTTGGGCCGGTTGAGTAGGAGAATATTTCCGGGTAATCATAAAGTTGCACTGGTCTTTGGCTACTATGTAGGGATCTACAGAAATATTTGTGCGGGTCAATGGATATTCGGGAATCGATGGTTTAAACCATGATTCCGTCACTTGATAGCACTCGTAAGCAGGGAATTCCATATTGGATCAGAAAGCAACCGTGACGAGAAAAGCACTATCCATTTTGAGTGGACATCCTTTATTATGCGCGTATAATGCTTCTAAAACTAACGAGGGCGAGTAACATTGATATACTCAGTGTCTGGAGCTCGATCATGAGGATTCAGCTCCAAACGTTCTGGCATAACGTATTATCCATAAGCATCTGGTTCTGTAATTTCTTGTAAAACGATACTAGCGGAGTTTATAGAAATTTGAACATAGAGAGCAATGGTGAAGCATGAAAACAAAATAGCGTGTACAGGTCCGGGTGTACACATCTAAAGAAAATAAAAGAAGCGTTGTTTAAGCATGACTGCAATTTCCTAATTGAGCAACTAAAATTGGTTGATCCGATCCTAAACTGAGATGTCCATTCAGTGAAGCAAATTACATACTGAGGGATGTCGTTTGGTATAAATTTTTCCAAGACGTATTTGGAGAAACTTTGACAATATCTACGGCAACGCCACAAGTATAATTATGATCGCACGGGTAAATCGTTAAAAACAAAGATGGACATGATAAATATTCGTTCGATAGGAAACAACGATCAGCTTTCTGTATGTTATACGTACATTGATTAGAATATAGTCCGGTTGTAGGGGGTTAACTTTGCAAGATAATACAAAATCGAGTTTTGCAAAAATATCCATCTTGATTTCCTAAGAAACGCTGAGCATCGTAGTTGAATAAATTGTCATTGGCAATTTGGTTATTGCATAAATCAACTACTAACTGGAGAAGCTGAAAATAATGATGCGTAATGTTCAACGACGTTATGCTGGACTCGGGAGGATCGAGATTCCAATCTGACCAAATATTGAATTTTGTTCTAAGCCGGTTTACCCTAGCCTGATGCCAAATTAAATATAAATTCAATATAAATCCTGCTGTTCTGCTGACATAGCTTTAATAAACCCCGGTAATTGTTTAACAAATAATAAATAATAACAGATCGAAAGCATGTTGTATTATTGTGCACTTTATATACTTAAAAATTCTCAGTATCAGCGAATAAATCGAGTTCTGGAGACAAAAGAGGTGTGTGGAAATCAGGAGTACGGTTAGTAGTTGAGGTTAAACTATTAACAGAAAAATTATCTAAATCACTAATGCTAGAAATTACAGAATGCTAAAGTCGTAATCAGGCACTTCGTCACGAAACAAAATGAGTTGGTTATTCTTGGGTATGTGACCGGGTACTATATCCGTCAGCTCTATTGCTTCTCTTGTTTCGAAACTGAACCATGCAGGATCCGTTTCGACGCAATGCCCAACCTGCTCATCGGGAACATAGTTGCAACCGCCAATTACACCCCCTCCAGAATCCGTTATGCTGGATAGGTTAAGCTCTTCGTAAATCCCATGGTGGTTTTTACGGGTATACATGTTGTATTTCAACTGCGTTGAACGGTGGTACAGATCTGACAAGGTTGTAGTGGTGTCAAGCTCCAAATAAGTCATATCAAATTGTGTATATGTTTTTGCATCATAATCTTGGATAAACCATACAGAGTTTATTCTTTTTTTTCCACCTCCGCCTCCACCATCACCTTAAATTAAACAGAGTAATATTTTGCTAAAATAGATCTTATGCTACTCGATGTACTTTTAGGCGCTGGGGGTCCATAGGCGATGTTGGCTGACCGTAAAATCATGTAGTGGTTGTCGAGAGTGTCCGAGGCTCTGAGGAAAGCTGTGTCATACTTCAAAGACACGGCAATAGTTGTTTGCAAATCGATGTAAACTTTCATCGGAATCATCTGCGAAACTGTTGGTGTGCCTGTAGCTCTCAGCGTCGTCATTGGCTTGAGGCGAAGGTAATGACCAAAGTTAAGAACTCTACCTCCACTTACGCGAGATCCATCTCGCTCATCCCGGTAGTAAAATGCAGAATTAGTAGGGTCTTCAGCCAATCCGTCCGACAGGATAAACTTTGATTCGTCCGATAATACATCCGTTTTGCTGCATGGTCGGTCAAACAAAGCGTTTAAGTAACGTATTTTCCAATCAGATTTGGATGTGGCAGGCGCAACTTGACCGCGTTTGATGCGACGGTAACCAGCGATGATATGAGGGCGAATTGGTAAAGGACCACCATAGTTATGTTCAGTTACCATTTTTGTAAGGGATGGTGAAGGTACCCACGTAGGTTTCTGGATGAAATGTTTCACCTTAGGTAAAGTACCTTCAAATGTTTCGCCGTTTGTTGCCATGTCTTGAACTTTCAAATATCCATTGTCGGCATCCCCTGTCGTCACTCCAGTAGTTGAGTAATTGTAATATCTCAAACGGTAAGGAGGCTCCTCAGTACTATGAAAGTGTTGAAACCCAGGTTGAATTTGGCCAGCTTGGCTGAAATAGGGCGTTGTTGCAGCCGGATCGGTTTCATGAAAGGTGAATACGTTACTATGCTCCAACAAAGTTTCGGCATGTAGAATTTCATATGCATTAAAGTTTCGCATTAAAGTGGTGTGACGCTCAGACAAATAAAGAGACACATTGTTTATTGGAATCTCATAGAGCCCTGAATCAAGTTCATAATAATCACTGTAATCAGATGATGTTACATATGTTCCACTTCCAAAAGAATTATTAAACCATAACCTAATCTTTCTTTCAAAACTAAGAACCACAGATTTATTTGTGAATGATGAATCGATATTAGGACCCACAATTAGCGAAGTAAGGCCTACACCNCACTTTACCAAAAATGAAAAGTGAAAAGTTGAAAAGTTTTATTTTGAAAGTTTTTTGATGCAACACGCCCCAGATGATGTTACATATGTTCCACTTCCAAAAGAATTATTAAACCATAACCTAATCTTTCTTTCAAAATNAAAGTTGAAAAGTTTTATTTTGAAAGTTTTTTGATGCAACACGCCCCAGATGATGTTACATATGTTCCACTTCCAAAAGAATTATTAAACCATAACCTAATCTTTCTTTCAAAATTAAGAACCACAGATTTATTTGTGAATGATGAATCGATATTAGGACCCACAATTAGCGAAGTAAGGCCTACACCCGAGCCTCCAGCAGCTGTTGAAGCTCCACTGTTAGAGCTGACGCCGCGTTTAGTCCGAGTCCGTGGTGATAAGGAATCATTTGGATTTGGATCACCCATTTCCAAAATGCTACAGCAGGCAGGGGTTCGGCAGTGTTGCCACCTCCTTGAATANGGGTTCGGCAGTGTTGCCACTTCCTTGAATAGGCGACGGGGGTGGGGGAACGTAGTCGATTTCGCTTTCTGAATCCGACGCAGTTGTTTGGTTTGCTGGCGTGATCGGTGAATAGACGGGGGTAATGTGGGAATAGATTGGGGTGTCAATGGAGTCGACGGTTGGGTTTCCGTTGTACTCGTTGTCGACTTCAGAGTCGTCAAAAAAATTTGATGGTACACTATTGTCCTCTCCAATTGGCGAATCCTCCCTCGCAACTGGTGCAACGCGTCGAACGTTGCCACGCAAGTAACGCCCCCTATTGTCGCGAGCTTGGTATACTCCTGTGGCCTGTTGTGCACGACGTTGAGTGTTGATCTGTCTTATTGCTCCCCACGTTAATCCACTTCTACCTGCTCCTCTAGGCATACTGATGTCATTGGTGGAAATAACCACTGAGGGCAGTTACTTATATACCAATCACCCTGGGCGCAATTAACCACTAATTGGTAGGGCCTAATCTATAGAGGAAGACTACACATGACGTCCACCCCAACCCTACGCGAGGGGGGCCCCCGGGTGAGCTCGCGTTGGGGGGGATAGCGGTCAGCGGCCGAAGGCCGCATACGCAGTGCCGCTTCGCGGCATAGACCGGTGTGTGGAAATCAGGAGTACGGTTAGTAGTTGAGGTTAAACTATGAACAGAAAAATTATCTAAATCACTAATGCTAGAAATTACAGAATTAGGTGATAATGTAATACGTATGTTTGGTATTAATATTGTTTTATTAGAGTCTAAGTAAACACTGGAGTTGACTTGCGGTTGGAGTGATGAAGGAGCACTAGTGGTACGAGAAGTGGTACCACTGGTAGAACTGGTGGATGAATTGCTGGGACTTGATGAAGGACCTGGGGTATAAGGTACTAGAGAAGAAGAGGTTAGGATTAGCTACAGCGAAATTTCAACTACTGGATTATGTTCTTCAATCTGAGCGAGATGTTCTTGTGCTAACACTGGATCACTTGAAACAAAGTGGTTAATATCATTTTGATTATACACAGGTAGATGAAAAATAACTTGGAATTTCCGCTTCACCATAGGATAATAAAAATAAGGCTTTGCNAGATGTTCTTGTGCTAACACTGGATCACTTGAAACAAAGTGGTTAATATCATTTTGATTATACACAGGTAGATGACACTGCGAAAAATAACTTGGAATTTCCGCTTCACCATAGGATAATAAAAATAAGGCTTTGCTAGTGTTCTCTTCTAAACAAATTAAAGCGCAGAAAAAGTCAGTGTCACGTTTTGCTCGCTGTTGAAGTAAGTAAAGTTCATGATCAGATATTCCCAATGGAGTTGGAGATTCGCGGCGGAGTCGACAGGTAATTAAGTCGATAATATGATGTCGCGCGTACAGATTAAAGTTAATTTGATTAATTGGAAATATTTCAAATAAAATAGTATTAATTTGTGTCGCCGTATCATCGGTAAAGATAGACGACGTAACTCGATGACTGGTTGGAATAACAAACTCACTTGGATTTGGTGACAAACCTGTGAACACTGTTGAAACTTCCGTGAAATTGAGGAGTTAAAACGGAAGATTGGTGTGAATTGACTGAGTTTCCCAGGCTTCGTCTTCAGAGATTGGGTCTAACTCCTGTAAAGTAACAAGGTGTTGATTATCACTAAAAGAGTAATTTTGTTCTTGATTGTTCTTGACTACATGAGGTGTGCCAATAGTTAGGTAAGGAGTTAAAGGTTCGGTCGTAACAGAGTATATTGGTAAATTAGGAATTAAAGAAATTGGCATAAAAGTAGTTAGAACAGAGTGTACATTATGAATCGGATTGGTAGTAATTATTGCAGAAACACTAGCCACTGCTGATAATTCATTAGTGTTTATATCAGCTTCGATAGAGGGAAACAATGATTGAGAAATTTGTACTACTGGTTCACTTTCACTGAGTTAATAGTGAAACTCGAAGCTCGCGACGTGTAGATAAGGTTGGATGTAAACTGATATTATGATTTTGTATCAAAGTACTTACGGTTGGTGCACCTGTAGGTGGTGATTCATCATCTGACACTAAATCCACTAGTAACGGAACACTATCAGTTTCGGAAACTAATGTTATGTCATCAGAATTAGTTTCAGATGGAGGAACTTGTGGTGGATCAGAAAGATTGTTAACTATGGTTATAACTGTAGGAACAAATATAGTAACTGGTTGGCTGGCCTGGGGTGCTGATGCTACACTTACAGTCAATTATGATTACCTGAGGCTCGGATATTATTTGGTTTGTTATTGCGGCTTCAATGCATTCATCAATATGGCGCAATGTATCGTGCGCGGAAGCGTTAACATTTAGCACTGGGGTATTCGCGATCGGTAGAGTTAATGAGGTTGAGTCAGAATAAAGAGTTTGTCGATTAAATCCTGTTTCCACCCAGTGGCGAACTAAGTCAAAGCGCTGTTTCTTCGCGATGAAGTCAGGAATTAAGTCTGTTGGTGCAGAGAATTTTTGTGGACAAAACGGGCCTGTTCTTTTCAGGCCAGTTTTTGGTAAATTCAGATAACTTTGTTTCAGCGCTTTAATACAATCACTTACGCAAAGGTCGTCAGATACATAAGGTGTGATTTTCTTGAGTCGAGAGGCTGGTGTTACCTGTCGTTGATCAGGAAACTTGGCAACCTTCGACTGTGGAGGAGAAGATACAGTAGTTTCGTCTTCAATCTGGGGAATTAACACTTGTGGTGGCGCTCGAGAACTTTGATGTTCAGTTTTACCCTAGATAACTAAAGTACCATTAGTGCGCATTTTTGATGGTTTAACGTTAGGTAACGGAATAAAGTGAGTGTTAGTAAGAGTATGAAAGTCCTCGACGACTTCAACGATGTATCCTAAATTTGGTAATGGNGTCGAGAGGCTGGTGTTACCTGTCGTTGATCAGGAAACTTGGCAACCTTCGACTGTGGAGGAGAAGATACAGTATTTTCGTCTTCAATCTGGGGAATTAACACTTGTGGTGGCGCTCGAAAACTTTGATGTTCAGTTTTACCCTAGATAACTAAAGTACCATTAGTGCGCATTTTTGATGGTTTAACGTTAGGTAACAGAATAAAGTGAGTGTTAGTAAGAGTATGAAAGTCCTCGACGACTTCAACGATGTATCCTAAATTTGGTAATGGNAGAATAAAGTGAGTGTTAGTAAGAGTATGAAAGTCCTCGACGACTTCAACGATGTATCCTAAATTTGGTAATGGCGGGAAACCAGGTGCGTCATAAAAGCCAAAATCAAATGATTTACGTATCAAGTCAATGAACATGTATTCTGCATTGTCTGGTAAGCGCACTATGACACAGTGAAATTGTTCGCACACAGCCTTAATTTGGTTTTTTGACATAGCTTTCCATTGTGGATGATACACTCCCACTCTGTTAATAACAGAGTGGCGCACTAAAAAATCTGACATGTCAGTAGGGAAGTGTAGAACTGGTATATGTCGTAAATAATGTTTGATAGAATCAAATTCGGGGCGCCAATTACAATAAAATGATTGAATTAGTTGTGTATATTGTTTATCCATTTGATTATAATACGAATATTGAACTGTCCAATTCGTTCGATATTCAACATCGGACCAGCACACTGTAGGAAAAACATGCTGCACAGTTTCAAACACAGATGTTTGAAGAACTAAGAATTTTTCAGCTAAATTTAAATCCAAATAACAAAGTTGGTATTGTTGGTTCATATGGGTTTGTGTACTGACTTACATGTGATGAATGGTGAGCGGCCATGGTATGAAGCAAGTTGGATCTGTAAGAAAGAATAATTTCGAATTAGACAATGGGTTGACACTTTAAGAAACTTGGAATGAAAGTCATCTGTTGATGAGAATAAGGCGTAGAACTAGGTTGAATTTTAATAGAAATAATTTAGAGAATTGAGTTAATGTCGTTCGTGCAATAGCTCGGCAAACAAAAGCGTACGTGGACCTGGTGTCATGGTTGGAACAGNTAGCTCGGCAAACAAAAGCGTACGTGGACCTGGTGTCATGGTTGGAACAGTAACTTGTATGTTTTGCCATTTTGGACATGAGCAAGCGGAAGAGTACGTAGGTGGATATATCAACGGTTCTGTTTCGAATGAAGTAGTTAATGATGGATATACTGGTTTAATGGGCGCATTTCTATTTTGTGAATATCGAGAATATGGGTGTGATTTTGAGCATTTAACCGTGAGTAGTTTCCACAATCGAGTAGCACCAGAACACTTTCGTTACANATATGGGTGTGATTTTGAGCATTTAACCGTGAGTAGTTTCCACAATCGAGTAGCACCAGAACACTTTCGTTACAATAAGTAACGATCCAACACTGAACAATCCTAGCGCTATTTGTATTAGTAGATGTTGAATCGGATCAAAGGTGACCTGTTTCAAATGTTGGGCGTCTCCTAATTGTTCGAAAGAAAGAGGTCTGCCTTTCATACGAGTAGTAATAATATTATCAAAATGGGGCCTGCATTTGTGTTATTAAAGTATAGAGGGTTTGGAGACCGCAGACTTCTTGGAAATTATAAACACCGATACTGCTAAATGCAATATCTGGCATGGATGTATTGTTTTGGTTTGCATAAGCTAATGGTAAAATGGGGGCATTTAAAAGCATAGGTTCATGACTAATTAAGAGAAGTAAATCGGTATCTTCAAGATGAAAGTAAAATGGTGGAAATGGGCACAAAGTACGGGTTGGTTCCATGACAATTTCTATGAACTACGGACGCAAATAACCACTTAATATTTGGGAAGCAAGTTGAAAACGTATTTCGGGTTCGCGATAGCACGTTTCAATATNACGCAAATAACCACTTAATATTTGGGAAGCAAGTTGAAAACGTATTTCGGGTTCGCGATAGCACGTTTCAATATAAGATTACAAATGATACTGGTTCACTTCATGACATTTGAAGATGGATAAAATATCCCCATTAGAGTATACAGCGTACGGAGTTGGACCTAAAAGTGTACGAAACACATGTGTCGGACTGCCTACTTCAGCTAAGGACCGTGCTAGCATTAATGTTTGTCGTTGTGTATTACAAGCTTGTCGAGCTAGTAACTGCATGTTAGCNACGCAAATAACCACTTAATATTTGGGAAGCAAGTTGAAAACGTATTTCGGGTTCGCGATAGCACGTTTCAATATTCATAAGATTACAAATGATACTGGTTCACTTCATGACATTTGAAGATGGATAAAATATCCCCATTAGAGTATACAGCGTACGGAGTTGGACCTAGAAGTGTACGAAACACATGTGTCGGACTGCCTACTTCAACTAAGGACCGTGCTAGCATTAATGTTTGTCGTTGTGTATTACAAGCTTGTCGAGCTAGTAACTGCATGTTAGCNGCTAAGGACCGTGCTAGCATTAATGTTTGTCGTTGTGTATTACAAGCTTGTCGAGCTAGTAACTGCATGTTAGCTGTTTGTGTTTTATTAATCATTTCATAAACAAATGTGAGTTGTGCGTTAGACTGCGCATCTGAGAGAACTCGCGGCTTAATAGTGTAAATATTTTTACGGATATTTTTGTTGAATTGGACAAAAATATTCCAAGACTTAGAGATAAATATAATATTCAAAATTTGGATTAATTGTTATTCTGTAGAAATTACCTGAAGATATATAACTTAAATTTGAAAAGGGGTGGAGAAAAATATTTGTATGTAAATAAAAGTTTTTGTTACTTACCGTTTTCTGGTCCGATAGAATCTTAATTCCTATTGTGGAACTTCACTCGGCAGATCGACCGTCTGCTACCAGTTGTTATCGTGTTTGTGTTGTGTTAGTGTAATTATGTCTTACTGTCGTACTGCAGAGTTGAGAGCACAGTGGAAGATGATGACCTTCCCAGATGTCACGCGAGTGTTAACCAATAATATTCAGTGGCTGGCCAGTTTTGAGTGCACATAGTATCGGCGGTAGATGTTTTCAATTTCTCACCCAGAATGGTAGTATTAGTGAGATACATGTGGTCACATACCAAACGAGATAATGTAAGTTGAGAATGTTGATATTTCTGGGTGTGTTCACCAAAGAAAAACACTTGGGTGATACTCTTGGTTTGTTTACCCCAACATTCATATGCATGAATGGTAGGATCAATGTGTTGGTTTGATCGTAAAATGGCCGACACTGTACGAGAATAAGATTTACCAAAATTACATGTACCATGGATTGGCGGAAGTTTCCATAATGTTCCGATAACCCAGTCGGTACGATGTATAGTCATACTAAGACGAACTTGAGAGCTACCAAGTGAAGGGGAACGAATAGTTGGAAGCAAATGTAGCAGCGTCTCGTTAGTAATCAAAGAAGTATTGAACAACTCCGAGATGTTAGTAAACGAGTAAGGTATAAGTACACGGTTGAGCCCCTAAATTAAAGATGGCGTCTTTTATTATTCTCTATTCCTTTTTCTACTCTTTTGTGTTTATTTTATATTGATTTTGTTATATTGTTCTTATATGTTGCTCTCTATTGTCTGTTTATTTGTATTTCTATATATTTTTTCCTTTTCTTGTATGTGTGTATGTGTTTGAGTGCTGTTTTTNATTGTCTGTTTATTTGTATTTCTATATATTTTTTCCTTTTCTTGTATGTGTGTATGTGTTTGAGTGCTGTTTTTTAAAAAAATTGAATTTTTTTGTTATTCTTATATTAGGATTATTCACTTTGTATGTTTTTTTTTCAACCAATTTTTTGTTATATTGTTTTGAATAATTTTTTTGATTTTTGTTTAAAAAAAAAACAAAAACAAAAACATTTGTTTTTATTTAATGAATATTTTTTTCAATCAGATTGTTGATGACATTAACGATCTCATGTTCATGTTTTGTTGAAATCATGAGTACTTCCCGCTTGTCTTTTCATTTGCTTACTACAACCGACTTGTGGCGTCGCCAAACCGCTTCCCCTTTTTTTAATTTTTTTTGAATAACACTTCGGATTTAACTTTCTGTTCGCTCGAAGTGTACCGATTACATTTGTATTTCGAGCGAACAACTCAAGAGCTAAAGGCACACTGTTATAAAAATTATCCATGTATAAATCATGACCTACGTCAAGAAAATCACGCATTAAATGTTTGATAATTTGTGTGGTTTTAGAAGATTCATCAATCTCTGGAAGAGTCTTAGATCCGATATAAGGAAGAAAATTATGACATAACCGTCGTTGATGCATAACTTATAAATTTTCAACCCGTACTTATGATGTTTGTTCTGAATATATTGACGGAACTTCACTCTACCTCTCCATTTCACCACAGCTTCGTCAAGTGACAATTCTTTCCCTGGAGCTTGTTTCGCAATATATTTTGATCTGATGTATTCGGATACATTCCGGATTTTAGCCAAAGGTCACCTACAATAATTCAAACACTCAATTTAAATTTTAGAGAATCGAAAATTTCGATTCGGATTCGATTTTTATCGAATCCATAAACAACAAATCTAATCTTTGTCAAAATTTGAGAAAAACAGACATACCTGAAACAGCCGCATCGTCTTGAGAAAAATGGAGCATTCTGAGAATTATTTTGTACCTGACGCTTGGAAAAGCTGAGTTCTTATACATTCCACGTTGCCAGTAATCAGTAACTTTTGGAAGACTCCATATACCAGTGAGAATACAAAGCCCAATGAACTTCTTTAATTCTTCCCGATCTACTTCTTTCCATTCCCGTAAGCGAGAAAATTTAGAAAGTGGATGGTTTTTTGTTACCACTTCAGATGCATATCGTTTTGTTTCTGTTGCAATGATGTCAAAGAGCTCATCCGTAAAAAACATCTGAAAAAATTCTTGGGCGGACATAGTCCGTACATCTCCTTCATGGAAAATTACACATGCAGGCATATGTTCTTGGAATTTTATTGCTGGATCTTGTTGCTCACGACTCCAGACGAGCTCCTCGCCCACGTTGCTGCGCTATTCTGCAAAAAAAAATAAGTAATTCGATTATTACTTATTTAAAAAATGAAATGTTCATGTTACTAAAATTAAATGCCCGAAAATACTTTTGGTAGAAGGAGGATCCGCTTCCGCAACATAATCGAAATCATATCCACTGCTCCTCTCTTCGTCAGATAAACAATCGAGTTCAGGTAATTCATTCTCGTTGTCCATTTTCTGGGACAGAATTTATTTCTATATAGCAAAAACTAATTGAAGTTACCAGTGGAAAACGTTTGTTTTTAGTATCGCCGATCCGCACTCTGATAAATTTCTTTTTGCAATTTTTCTTTCTCGCTACAACTATTTGTGAATTGGTGTGACTTTTAGTAAAACATGCTTACTTTGAGTCTGACCATAGCATATATCATTGAAAAGAGGATTTCAACCCCTATTGCATGGCACAATAACAGATGTATATCATGTGGCCGAAACACAGTATGGTCTATTTAAAACATCAACTATAGTTGAGTTTCGGCAGGAAAGTGGCTGGGTAGAGAAACGACTTGAGTTGATTTGGCCTATTGGATTTGAATTTATTTTTGCGTGAAAATGGTTCAGCCTAATTAATTCATAAGGTTTGAATGAATCGCAGTCTATGTGTTAAGACTCTTCTTATATTTTATGAATTTATTATATTTAATTTGTCTCTCCTCTTTAACTCTTTCTTCTATCTTCTATGTATCTGATATGTTGTCTTTTCCTCAACTATTCGTTTTTAGTCAACGTTCCTTTGAATAAAAAAAATGCAAGCTATGATTGTGTTGCATAAAAAATAAAAATACTCGTCTATTAAAATTTTGTTACCTTTTTGAAAAATTGAAATATGATGTTGAGCGGCTCGTCCATTTTCCATTTTTTAATCTGGTTGGAGTTTTAAATTCTACCATAATATCATATTCCGATAAAACGGTAAAACGGTATTTTATTTAACGACAATCATCAGGAACATTTTCTTTACATATCAATTCAACAAAATTTAAAAAGGTTGTAAGAATATGAGACAACAAATTTTGGCGAAAAGCATCCTCTTCAAATAACTCAATAAATGTTTTGGGTATAGTTACCACATATTCAACTGATGGAAGATCGTAACTACCCGTCGAGGTCGAAATAGGAACTGACGAAGTCGTACCAGGACTGATCCAAGCCGTAAGAGGACAAACAGGAATTGTCAGGGAATTTGTTGTTGTCGAGTGCATCGCTGAGGGTATTGATGAATTCGGTACAGAGCCAGGATTTGACGAAGCCATCTTCAGTATAAGACCAAGGATATAGTAATAAATCTGATGAACGTACCAAATTGATATAATCCGCAAATACAGAACAGCCAAGCAAAATGTCCAAGCGAATCACAAATTCAGTCCAAGAAGTGTTGTTGCTGATGTCCAAGTTGAGGGAAGGAATACAATTGAGAATTTCTTGTTTGGTAACTGTAGTTTGTAATGCTTCAAACCAAAGAGTGTTAATGATCGAAACTAAAGTACAATTAATCCCAGGCATTTTATAGGAAAGAGAAATCACAACTGATGAAAGTTATAATAATTGGTATGAGCCTTTAAGCTTCGTTGAATCCTCCTTAATGAATCCAAATTAAAAAAAAATTTAAAATAATTAAAAATTAAGGTCAATTAAAAACAATTATAAATTAAGGTAAATTAAAAATAATTAACATCAATTAGACACGGCCGAAGGCCGTGCTCCGCGTCTAATTGATGAATATGGAAATATATACAGTGCGTTCGAATAAGAAAGCGAATTTCCCGCGTAATGAAATCACAAAAAATTCAAAATTTATAGACGGTCAGAGATTTGCACCGCGGCTGACGGTTTATCATTCTGAAAATATTTGCTTTGACAGTTACTTTTATTTGAAAGTGAGCAAAACTTAAAAAAAATATCGAATACATCTTCAGTCAGGTAAAACATCGTATTTCGGATTCAATTTGAAATATTTCATACTCCTGATTAATTTTTATGTCGAAGTAAATCATCGTCCGCTGATTGTAATCAGCCCTAAGTATCAGCCCATTGCCTCCTAACAAATAAAACTAACAAAAAATCTTAATACTAGTGCAATGGCCTGATAAAATCAGCGGACGGTGTTTTTCTCTTACCAAAATTTACCGCTGTTGAATACTTTCTTTGTAAAAGTGTGCTATAAAATAAATCCAGCAAAACCCAATTCTAAATTCTTAGATTGACGAATTCCGCTGCCACAATTAAAAACTATCTTCAAACAATTCATTTCAGTTGTTTTAGGTAACTTGAACTTAGAAAAGAAATGATAAGTTAAAACTAAACGATGATGGACGTCTGTCAGAAGGTGAAAACAGATTGGACTCATAAAATTTACCTTGCTCTACCCATAATCAGAATTTACATTGTTGGGCATTGTAGCAAAATTTGAATTATTTTGATTATCAAAAAAAATTAGCTGTTATCATATTGAGTTACATTGGTATTACATGTTCTAAAATGTGCTACAATTTCTCCGAAAGAGTTCAATGAATTTTAATTTTAATTGAAATTTATTTGAATCTTTCAATCAAAATTGAGTATAATAATTAGACTAAATTATGAATGTGGAAATAACTAGTGCGTTCGTATAAGAAAGCGAACTTTCCGCGAATAGTTCGGGAAAATATTATAAATTTACACATCCGTTACTCGTGCAACTTAATTTGCAGAAAATTCACAAAAAAGGTTTGAAATTGCTAAAAGAAATAAGAAACTAAACAAAACCTGAAAAATTAACAAACTTGACTTATTTTGTTAATTTTTTTAAATGTTTGATTATGGATCAATAAAGTATTCAGTTGCCATGCTTCCCAACCTCATGACCATACTCTTCTTTCGTGTCATCCGTTTCAGTTACATTAGCTAAGTTATTTTCACATGCATAATTTAGTCTAATTATTATTCTCAATTTTGATTGGAATTTTTAAATAAATTTCAATTAGAATTGAAATTCATTGAACTCTTTTGGAAAAATTGTAGTACATTTTAGAACATGTAACACCCACGTAACAACTCAATATGATAACAGCTAATTTTTTTTGATAATCAGAATAATTCAAATTTTGCTACAATGCCCAACAATGCAAATTCTAATTATGGGTAGAGCAAGGTAAATTTTATGAGTCCAATCTGTTTTCACCTTCTGATAGACGTCCATCATCGTTTAATTTTAACTTATAATTTCTTTCCTAAGTTCAAGTTACCTAAAACAACTGAAATGAATTGTTTGAAGATAGTTTTTAATTGTGCCAGCGGAATTCGTCAATCTAAGAATTTAGAATCGGGTTTTGCTGGATTTATTTTATAGGACACTTTTACAAAGAAAGTATTCAACAGCGGTAAATTTTGGTAAGAGAAAAACACCGTACGCTGATTTTATCAGGCCGTTGCACTAGTATTAAGATTTTTTGTTAGTTTATTTGTTAGGAGGCAATGGGCTGATACTTAGGGCTAATTACAATCAGCGGACGATGATTTACTTCGACATAAAAATTAATCAGGAGTATGAAATATTTCAAATTGAATCCGAAATACGATGTTTTACTTGACTGAAGATGTATTCGATATTTTTTTTAAGTTTTGCTCACTTTCAAATAAAAGTAACTGTCAAAGCAAATATTTTCAGAATGATAAACCGTCAGCCGCGGTGCAAATCTCTGACCGTCTATAAATTTTGAATTTTTTGTGATTTCATTACGCGGGAAATTCGCTTTCTTATTCGAACGCACTGTATATTATAATATATATATGGAAATATATAATATCATATGGAAAACTCTCGTTCTTATAGTTTTTCTTCTCTTTCCTCTTAACTGGGTCAGGAGGATATTGTCCTCGCTTCGGATTCGCAGAACGCGATTTCACAATGCGAAAGACACTCCCGACTTAGTTACGCACTAGGAAAGGATATNGAACGCGATTTCACAATGCGAAAGACACTCCCGACTTAGTTACGCACTAGGAAAGGATATCGATCCTCTTTTCATGTCTTGACCATTTTCTCGCTCCCCGAGTTCCTCAGAGAACGAGTAAATGCTTATAACCCAGTATAATGAATATATAGCATAGTAATATATTATGTAAAAAAATATATAAAAAAAGGTAAGGAGTGCTTTACCGTTGGATGATGATCCAATTCAGATGCAGCAAGTAGTCCACCGCAGAAGCCATCAACCTTAGCAAAAGTAATTAAATTAAATTAAATAATTAATTAATTAAAAAAAAAGTAAGCAAATAACAAAAAAAATACTGCAGGTATGTAAGGATTTTCTCCCTTTTGTCCGGTTTTCCACCTTCTTTTGAATACTTAATAATTACCTCACACACGAATATCTAGAGCTTCCACAGTTTCTTTAAGGAGCGTTTTCTTCGCTCAATAAAGCCGAACTCAAATCAAGTCTTCACTAAATTAAATAAATAGACCAATCATCAATTACTAACCATAGACAAAACAATTTACACTTTTAATTCCACTTTCTTATAGATATAAAATGAACACTGAAAAATCACGATGAACTATGAAGGAAGAAGAGAGGAGTTGTGAGTATGGCCTTGTATGATCAAAGTTAATGGAAAAAGCTATTGCGCATGTGCATAACAATTAATTATTCCTAACAGGTCCCTAACAACCCTAACCCTACGGACACCTCGTGAGTAAGCCACAAAGGTGAATGACCTTTTCCACTTTTCGTTGATGNGAAGAAGAGAGGAGTTGTGAGTATGGCCTTGTATGATCAAAGTTAATGGAAAAAGCTATTGCGCATGTGCATAACAATTAATTATTCCTAACAGGACCCTAACAACCCTAACCCTACGGACACCTCGTGAGTAAGCCACAAAGGTGAATGACCTTTTTCACTTTTCGTTGATCTGTCAGACACAAAAGTGAACCTTTACCCCAACACCCGGTGGCATTAACTCTTACAACCCGACTCTTATTCAAGGNTGTCAGACACAAAAGTGAACCTTTACCCCAACACCCGGTGGCATTAACTCTTACAACCCGACTCTTATTCAAGGTGCTTGGTACGAGTGCGGACGTCGAGTAACCACCATATCGATGGGTTGGTGCTCCCTTTTGGTCCGACATATAACCTCCAGAATGCCGACTTCCACTATGGCTATTCAATTTGACTTAGTCTAGAAACTCCCAAAAGGCTTTTGGGACCAAATATTATTAATGAAATTGATTAATTAAGTATTTTTACGTATTTTAATAACAAAATTAAACTTATAATTAATTATTATGTTAAATTAATGATTAAAGAGTAATTCCCATTACCTAAATTTCCCTACCTTTACGCGCTTGCTTTAAACTTCAGGTCAATGAACCCAATCTCCATTCCTCTTCATACTTTTCCACAAGTCACANTAAAGAGTAATTCCCATTACCTAAATTTCCCTACCTTTACGCGCTTGCTTTAAACTTCAGGTCAATGAACCCAATCTCCATTCCTCTTCATACTTTTCCACAAGTCACATACTTGAGATCAATGAACCCAATCTCATTCCTCTTCATACCACTCCACAACTCACAGGTAAGCAAAAGGTNCACATACTTGAGATCAATGAACCCAATCTCATTCCTCTTCATACCACTCCACAACTCACAGGTAAGCAAAAGGTTGAATAGAAAAATGAAGTACCTTGCCATGTGGATCACGAGTTATATGGCGAGTGGTAAGAATTGATCTCATCGAAGTAGATAATATGAGGACCAACAGTAAATGTTAAGTTGAATTTGATGGAAAAAAAATTCAAAGATGAAGTAGGGTGTAAAAAGTAAATGTAAATGATAAGATGATGAATCAATATTATGATATGGGCATCAGGAGGGAAGGGAATAAATGAAGATGATGAAACAATTAGGATGGTGAAATTGAAGTATGATAATGAGATGAGATGGGAATAAGGGTGGGAAAAATAGGACGGTGACGAGTGATTCCATGAGGTGTTGAAAGTGATGAAGGATGATGAGGTAAAGGATGAAGTTGAAGGTAACTTGAGAGAATTCGATATAGATGAGTAAATGAAGCAGGAGTGGGAGGGGCCAAAGGGTGAAATAAATGTGGATGGGGTTCCAATGGGGAAACGGGGGGGGGNTAATGTTAACATTTCAACTTCATGGTGTTCATTTTTGTCTAGGTCTTTGAGAATTTCCGTGTGCACCTCGTTCTCCTCTTTAACCTGGTCCATGAAGAAACTTTGGAGCATTTTATATATTTTCAATTGATCGCCTTGCTCATACCTTGTGTCTCCCCAGTATTCCCTAATAAGATCCTTGTTGATTGAACTACCAAATAGTCCCTTAATCTTCCCCATAAATTCTTTCAAGTCTAGTTGTGTGATTCCATCAAAAATTCTAGCTGCGAATGGAATAACTTGCGCATCCATAGTTGTCATTAGCCCAAATTGATTTTCGATGATCAATTCAGCTGAAATGGAGAAGCATTATTTCATCAATATTTTTAGTAACTTGTTATTGAGGAAATATTTATTTTTAAGGAAACTGTTCGTATGACTTAAAATAGTTGTACATAAATTTGACAGCATACACGTCAACCTAACAATTCAAAATTCATTAATCATTCAGAAAAGTTAACAGTTAACTCTCTATCCCTGTGTACACATACTTTGACTTTCTAGGCTTAATTACTGTAACCAAGTGTGACTTTTCATGTTTGGTAGCACTTCTGCATTGAGTAGCATTTTGCTTTTAAAGGTTTCGATTCGAACCCATTACGAAAAAATTTGTACCACCAAACCAATTCGTATTTATTCATGGTTCATTAATTAAAATTCTGGGTGATAATTTGGGATTAATTTACATGCTATATTATTTTTGCAACGGTGACATGATACCAGTTATGTGAGTTATGGAAATGTATGAGGGAGTGAGTTCATTCAACTCAAGTTTTAGCGCATGCGGTTTAGGAATAGGAAATTTAAGTAAGGGGAATAATCAAATATTTAATAATTTTTGGTATAAAAGTAATTAAATTAATGGGGAAAATCGTTACAAATTACATAAAAATACTTAATTAATCAACTTCATTAATAATATTTGGTCCCAAAAGCCTTTTGAAAGTTATTAGGCCAATTCAAATAAATAACCAAAGTTTAAGTCGCGTTTTCGGAGATGATAAAGTCGGATCCAAAGGAAGCACAGACCATCTAATGGTATGTCACCGTCTGCACTTGTACCAAGATGCTTGAATAAAAGTGCGTTCGTGTGAGTTTATGCCAGCATTAGGTAAGGAGTCTCACTTTGTGTCCGCCACAGGGACGTGAGTGAGGAAAAGTTCATTCAGCTTTGTGGCTCACTCACGAGGTGTGCTTAGGGTTTAGGGTTGATAGGGACTCTAGGGACTTTTTAGGCCCTTATCACTTTTACTGCACATGCGCAATAGCTTTTTCGTTCATTTTGATCATACAAGGCCAGACTCACAACTCCTCTCTTCTGGTTCTTCATAGTTCATCATATCGTACATTAGTTCGTAGTTTGATGTTCGTAGTTACCAAGTAGGAATTGTAATTAAAAGTGTAAATTGTTTATTATTGGAAATTGGTAATTGATTCATTTATTTTATTTAGTGGAGACTTGATTTGAGTTCGGCTTTATTGAGTGAAGAGAAACTCTCCTTAAAGAAACTGTGAAAGCTCTAGACATTCGTATGTAAGGTGCTGAAGAGAGTATCAAACCAATTTATGACTATTAGCTATTAAGTATTCAAAAGAAAGTGGAAAACCTCACAAAAGGGGAAACATCCTTACAATTATTATTACTGTGTTATCAATCGCAAGTTTGATTTNTTTTATTTAGTGGAGACTTGATTTGAGTTCGGCTTTATTGAGTGAAGAGAAACTCTCCTTAAAGAAACTGTGAAAGCTCTAGACATTCGTATGTAAGGTGCTGAAGAGAGTATCAAACCAATTTATGACTATTAGTTATTAAGTATTCAAAAGAAGGTGGAAAACCTCACAAAAGGGGAAACATCCTTACAATTATTATTACTGTGTTATCAATCGCAAGTTTGATTTCTGCTGTTTTTTTTTTAAATTTTATATTTCACCATTAACACGAAACTTATTGTCAAAACAAGGTGAATGACCTCATAACTATCTTGTGCTTATTAAATATTTCCATATATATGAACATATATGTATTAAATTATTTAAACTAACAATAATGATCGTGTTTAAATATTAAGAGTAGTGAATTTTTGCAGTATAAATTTTTATATGGCCTATAAAAAATTATTAATCAGAATCTGAATCTTCACTAGTCTTCATTAATTATATTTTCATCCATCTCGTCCTCTATGACATCTTCATATTTTACCGATAATTTCGTATAAGTAGGTGTAGGATCTACCATGTTGCACTAAAAATATGTATTTATAAATAAATAAAATGATTAATAACTGAATAAATCAAATTTACTCACCTGATAAATTTACTGGAAAAATAAACTCATGAATCATTCAAAAGCCAGGAAAACGAAATCAAGTAGCACACTAGAATAAAAATTTAAATAAAATTTATGAAAAAATTAAAATAATGTAAGAGTTTTTTACATCTCACATAGCAAAAGGTTGATGACCTATAACTCATGACTACCTAAAAAGCTGAATTATGATAATATAGGATTGTAGACTTACCAAGAAGAGATTTAGGTTTTTAATTGCAGTTGGAAATATGACCTAAGGAAGAATAGCGTATCGATAGTTTCATCGTTCAATCTTGATCTTATATAGGGTACAGATGTTTCCAGCAGATGAAAAAGCTTTTTCGGATTCAACACTTGGAGGAATCGTCATAAGATATTCGTAAACTTTTTGTAAATAATATCCTCGAATCCTTGAATAAGCTGCTTCATGTAGACTAAGCTGCTGCCGTATAATTGACGCAATTTTCTTAGTTCCATGGATGTGTTGCGGAGACGCACTTGGATGACAAGATACAAGTTTCTTTTCCAAAATGTCCTTCATTGAATCTAGTTTGCTTCGTTTTGGTAATGGTTCATTGCCTAATTCTTGACTAAAATCATTATTGTCGTCAGTACTGCCCAGGCCAAACCGGTTGACATATTTTTTTATCAAATTAATAACTTCTATTTTGTTTAAAGTTAAAGATTCGAATAAGTTAGGCTAAAACAAATTCGGATATATATATTTAATTTCATTATTTTTTAATGAAATTAGTATCACTTACTTCGATTTGAGCAGGGATATGAAGATATACCATTAACGATGATAAACCATTACGTCTCTCGAACACGCGTACAGTCAATCTATCGGTTAATTGGTAAGCTATGGTACAATTCAAACTCTTAAGTTGGTCAATCATAAAAGTGATAGCCGCATCTGTTGTAACAAGAGTAGCATCTCTTCGACATATGGCTTCGAAGTCAACTTGATAGGCTGAAGACAATCAAGGATCTCTTCGAGTTTGGTAAACTCAATTTCCGTTATCGTTAGAATAGATCGAATATCAAGTAATACCTTCTGGATACAAGTTTAAAACATATGGAATCTATCAAGCATCGTTGTTATACTACTCCAACGTGTTTTACAATCCAGAAGCAACTTCATCTCCTTATTCAACTCAACTACGACGTAAGGTTGAAGGATGGTGTCATTCTTAACTGGAGATTTTTTGAATATTTTAATAACTTGACGCACTTTATTTAGCAATGGGCCTTAGTCAGTATGGATAAGTGCTTTCATTGGTTGTTGAAAATTCTCAACTTCAAATCGGTAGTCTTCGTCTTCTACTTCGTCATCTGATTCATTATCTGTATTGGTATCATGTGTTTCTGTCACTGATTTGTATAACTCATCCCCTACAGCTAAATGAATTCCGTGAGCTAAGCAAAGCTGGTGTTCTGTAGGCGACAACTTCCCTAGTTTTACCATTACTAGAAACAAGTTAAATTTGAAATCATATAAATTTTCAATGTCAAAATAACTACATTTACTCGAAGCACTATCAGAAACAATAGAAACTATGTCTTCCTGTAAACACAACCTAAACTGGTTCAACTTAGCTTCTATAAGCTCCAAACATTTTTCAGCTGGAAGAGATCCGTTGACTCTAATGAGTCCTAGAACAGAGGCTGTGTTCCAGGGATAGAAATTATAGCAAACGGAATGGATCTTTTCGAAGATGTCATAGCGCTTGCAGGAGTATTTACTCCTAATCACAAAATTTTTTTGAATAATTATGAACTAAAGCCTACTACAACAAAAAGTGATGATCCAATATGTGAAGAAATTCTGTGTTGATTAAATATTACTTCAGTTTGTTTCAAAATATGCATTCAAGTTTTTCGCATTTTGAAAAATATGTAAAATAAACTTATGAGCACAAATTCGGATTACTCAAAAAAAAATTGGTTTCTACAAAAAAAAAATTTTTTCTTACAATTTGTTCGAGGTTATTATACTGTAGCTCCATTCTCCAATGCATTGTTTCGTATGGAAAAATGAACATTTATTTCAAACTCGAATATCTTGGAACGGAGAGGTTTTTTAAAGTTCTGCAACGACNAAAAATATGTAAAATAAACTTATGAGCACAAATTCGGATTACTCAAAAAAAAATTGGTTTCTACAAAAAAAAAAAATTTTCTTACAATTTGTTCGAGGTTATTATACTGTAGCTCCATTCTCCAATGCATTGTTTCTTATGGAAAAATGAACATTTATTTCAAACTCGAATATCTTGGAACGGAGAGGTTTTTTAAAGTTCTGCAACGACNGTATGGAAAAATGAACATTTATTTCAAACTCGAATATCTTGGAACGGAGAGGTTTTTTAAAGTTCTGCAACGACAAAGTTTAAGATAAACGCTCAAATTTTTGTTTGGAACATTCCCCAGAGGTCAAGGATGGCCAGGTCACGAGCGCAATTACACTGAAATACCATATGTTTTAACATATGGTTTAGAATTTAAAACCCTGATAAGACGTCACCACCATGAATTATTTATCGGCTACAATGGATTATTAACCATGGTACGTTACCACTATTAATTAATAGTTTTTTGAGGTTTAAATCCAGTTTAAGTCTAGTCTGTTCTAGGAGCTGGTCATAGATGAGAGATATGGGAGCTGGGTTTATGTGTGGGGTGGAGGGGGGAGGGAAGTAGGGAAAATGTGAATTCTGCGATATGTTTTACGCAAATCTGNGGTTTATGTGTGGGGTGGAGGGGGGAGGGAAGTAGGGAAAATGTGAATTCTGCGATATGTTTTACGCAAATCTGTTCGGAAATTTATTCTAACTTAACAAACCAATTGGTTGTCACCAACCAAAGGAAGTTACGATGAAATACTTTTGTGAAGTATCGTTAGTTCATAGTGAATAACTCTGTGTACATTCATCGTCCTCGAATCCCAAAATAAATAAACGTGATCCGTCAAATTCATAAAATGGATTTATNGGTTTATGTGTGGGGTGGAGGGGGGAGGGAAGTAGGGAAAATGTGAATTCTGCGATATGTTTTACGCAAATCTGGTCGGAAATTTATTCTAACTTAACAAACCAATTGGTTGTCACCAACCAAAGGAAGTTACTTTATACTTTTCTGAAGTATCGTTAGTTCATAGTGAATAATTCTGTGTACATTCATCGTCCTCGAATCCCAAAATAAATAAACGTGATCCGTCAAATTCATAAAATGGATTTATTTTATTCAGTTGTATAAAATAATAATATTTTATTTATAAAACATTATTTTAATTTCATCCATAATTGGTAGTCACTGGTTGGTTTCAACTTTTAAGACACTATTTGAATGTTTGGTGCTTGTTTACAAAGGAACTGCTTTTATGATTATTTCCTGTATCAGGATGGAAATTGATTGGTTTCATTACAAAAGAAAAATGTTTAAAACCTCAAAAAAAAAACTAAAGTATTATTAGGCCGGCAATATTTGCAATAATAGCATTATTAGAGGAGAATTTTTCTTGTACAATTAAGCAACTGAAATTAGACACTCGAAAGTAAATAGGATTTTTAGAAAAGATTGTTCAAAATTCTAAGATAATTTTCTTATTGCATTTATGGAAGCTGCTAGGGAAGGGACATATGTAACTTTTTGAAATAACGATGTCTCCATCGATAGAATGGAAGAATACAATGCCAATAAGCTTACAAGTAAAGTATTAACAGCTCAGGTGAGAAATTAACAATAGAAAGTTTACATGACTTGAAGTATTTGGGATGCTTCAAATGCCGTTCCTGGTAAGAGAATCACTGGAGCACTGTTAACAGGATTAAAGGATTAAATTATAAATCTAAATTTAATTATTGAATTTAACAGAGAAAGATTTACCTGACATGGCCACTCTCAACACAGACCATGTTCGGATACTCATCGTCCCCAAAATCAGCGATTTCCTTAGCCCCATCAATCCATGGGTTCCAGATCACTGCAAAAATTACAAGATTAAAGCTTCAAAGATAAATTATTGGAGGATCGAAAATAAAACGCAGTAAAGTTTTTGTATCTATCACTTTTGATTAATAATTTCGACATGGGTGTAGAACTAATTGAAAGTATATCCAAATAGTATTACTCTAAGTATACTTACCGGTGTCTGGGAAATTGTATTTCTGGACTCGCATTTTCCGTCCGGAAACGACGTTAGTAATTATGTGTTCTTGTGGAGTATTCTCATAGATACGATCAGTCCATTCGCAAATTTGGACAGTATCTCTCCCTTCCTGGTAACGCGTATTCTCTCGTGTCTATTAGAGTAAGTTATTAAAATAATTAGTTTACTAGTACAGTGTGTCCTAAATTTTAATACAAAGAGCTTACTTGTAAAACAAACTCTATTCAAAAATAAATTTAGTAATTTCATTTTACAAGTTAGCTCAGGAGATAAAATGTTTGGAACATATTGTATGTATGACACAAAACTTAAAGATAAACCATGTTCAAATTAATTGTACCTTGTCGATAAAGTTGCAACCTTGGAGTCCAGTAATTTGGCACCGACGGACATCTGGAACTTTGAAGTAAGTATGAAGTAGAAGATTGAAACTAAATGTGAGGTCTTTCCCTGGATTGTATACGCAAATGTTGAAGTGGAGTTCCTTCTCACGAAGAATTAACCTAAACCCATTAAAATAACACCGTGTGTATTAAATTTCAAAAAAAAATGTAATAATCCAAACCCTTAACTGACCTGTAAGTAAGTCGGAATGGATAGTTCCACATGGATCGTGAGAATTCTGAATCCATAAGAGAAAAAATGGCTTCCACGTCACCTGAAGGAAGTCTTTCTGGACTCTTTTCCAGAGTCCAACGAGTCAACCTTGCAAATCCATGCTGTGGACCATCATAATTCCATTCTCCAAATTGAGCTAATGAATAAACATTAATCAATTAATAGTAGACAGTTTTCTGAGAAAGAATTATATTCAAATAACTTACGGAAAACAAACGGAATACCACCGCGAATCGCTTTCTTCCCATCAAAGACTGCTTGTTTCGACACAAAAAGTTGTTCTTGATTGTTCACACGCCATGACACCACAGTTGCACCTGACACCAATTAAATACTAACTTTCCAATGAATGAACAAAGAACAAAGAGTATATATTCTAAAGTATAGACTTAAACTAACCATGTAAGTTAATCGTACAGGTTGTATTATTCCCTCTATCCAGAACAACAACGGAAGTCAGTGCAGCCATGTCTTCCAAGTGACAAAGAAATGGCTGNCAGTGCAGCCATGTCTTCCAAGTGACAAAGAAATGGCTGAACAAGAAACAAAAAAAAAATTTTTTTTTAGTCAAAAAATCTATTTAGAACTATTAATATGTTAAGAGTAAAGATTGAAGTCTACTAACAAGGGATTAGGTTTTTATAATTATAATATCAATATCTTACCTCTTATAATATGTATGTTGGTAAATGATAAGATCAAAAGTTGTNTAGACTTAAACTAACCATGTAAGTTAATCGTACAGGTTGTATTATTCCCTCTATCCAGAACAACAACGGAAGTCGGTGCAGCCATGTCTTCCAAGTGACAAAGAAATGGCTGAACAAGAAACAAAAAAAAAATTTTTTTTTTAGTCAAAAAATCTATTTAGAACTATTAATATGTTAAGAGTAAAGATTGAAGTCTACTAACAAGGGATTAGATTTTTATAATTATAATATCAATATCTTACCTCTTATAATATGTATGTTGGTAAATGATAAGATCAAAAGTTGTNGTTTTTATAATTATAATATCAATATCTTACCTCTTATAATATGTATGTTGGTAAATGATAAGATCAAAAGTTGTCTTGTTAAACTCCTTGGTGGATCGTCGTCGAGAGAAGGTAATGATTTTGAAAGGTTTATTATAATTTATAAATAGTGAAAAAGATTAATTATTCTGTCGATGAGACAGACTGACGACAAGGAGAGTTGGCAAAAGTATATCTTTGTCACTATGGAAAAGGCAAAAAGGAATATAGTGGAGACAAGGAGATAGACAACTGTGGACAGTTAACAAATATTGAAAGGCCTCTCAGTACAGTTTAATCTTTACCATTTTCTATGGATTAGACTCGTTCAGTCGACTACTGTGAGTGAGTCCACTCCAAGTCATGGACACCCAAATAATAGGACCAAAGAGATGACGGAGAGACTCAGACACTGGACACAAGATGAAGATGAAGAGTGAGAGATTCTCACTTTCATTTTAGGCATTGAGGTTCCTTTTTTACAATTTTAAGTTACCCTCAGGAGCTTTTATTCTTTCTAATGCATCAAAGTCAAGAAAGACAAAGGAGACATCAATTACATTTCCACTTTACAAATGAGATTCGTAGTCCAATCTTCCATGACATGACTATTTTATAGCCTCAGGTGAAAGTTGGACCTTTCAAACATTTTTTTTATTAAACTTTCATTTCCAAAAGGAAAGTTTATTTTGAAAATATGAATTTTTGAGTGATTTATTTTCATATGTAAGAGTTCTCAAGTTGGGGGGACTTGCAGGAAGTAGGAGGGTCCTTAGATTCTAAAGGACTACTGGGATTATTATTGACAATGGAATGGAAAACCAGTAGAAAAAAAAAACAACATAAGGTTATTGGTACTTTGAAGAGTCCTTATGTTATTTTGACTTTTATAAGAAGTAAAATGGTAACAGAGGGATTGAAGATTGAATGGTATCCAGATGTTGGAGTGAGTAAAGGTGCCAAAAATTGGTTAGTTCAAAATTCGAATTTTAAATGTACTCTATATGTACAATTAAGTTAAGTTAGATTATTGAAAAGATGGTAATAAAGTTAATGGTTACTAGGGAGAAAGTAACATATTATAAGGAAGAGGGTTAATGTTAAGAGAAAGATGATTATCTTTTGATTGTTATAGGACTTGATTATAAAGAAATCTTAATTATTGGTTTGTGAAGGATTTTGTTGAAGCATGATTCACATCGTTCCCACCAAACAACATTAATTCACACATTTAAAGTCTCTTAGTAAAATTCTCGAGGATTCGAAACAATGAAAAATCAACCCAACATGAATTATTACTTCTTACTCCATCAATTCCAATATAATTATTTTAAAGAAAGGGGAAATGTGCAATTAACTGTCATTTACCTTAGGCCTATACCCAATTACTATGGTTTTATTAAGCTCTTTTTAGTTTTATTACATTCTCTGAATTGAGATTCAAAGAAAACCCCTTCCTATTGTTCTATGGGAGTTGGGACTGGGTTTGGCTTATGTATCGAGTATTCGGNAGATTCAAAGAAAACCCCTTCCTATTGTTCTATGGGAGTTGGGACTGGGTTTGGCTTATGTATCGAGTATTCGGGAAAAAAAAATTATGTGACCTACAGCAAGATTAATATAAATAAACTTCGAACGAACGAATAGGTAGGTAAATCTATCTAAGCTAAGGTAGTTTCGAAATAAATATAAAGTTGAACAATCTAAATCCATCAATCAAAGAATATCATTATCATTATCATNATCAATCAAAGAATATCATTATCATTATCATATCATTTTAATCGACTAGTTTAGCAAAATACTGGTTTATCTTTGACATAAAATTCAAACTATTGTCATCTGATGTATTGTACAGAGCGTTATTTTAAGTAATAACAATTTCATTATCAACTAGTATGAGAGTCCATTGNAGATTCAAAGAAAACCCCTTCCTATTGTTCTATGGGAGTTGGGACTGGGTTTGGCTTATGTATCGAGTATTCGGAAAAAAAAAATTATGTGACCTACAGCAAGATTAATATAATAAACTTCGAACGAACGGATAGGTAGGTAAATCTATCTAAGCTAAGGTAGTTTCGAAATAAATATAAAGTTGAACAATCTAAATCCATCAATCAAAGAATATCATTATCATTATCATTTCATTTTAATCGACTAGTTTAGCAAAATACTGGTTTTGACATAAAATTCAAACTATTGCCATCTGATGTATTGTACAGAGCGTTATTTTAAGTAATAACAATTTCATTATCAACTAGTATGAGAGTCCATTGGGAAGGATTTCCATTTCATAGTTCTTATGGTAACTTTTTGATTTGATTTTGATTTTTTTTTATTATACATAGACAGTATAAAAATCTCAATGATTAAAAAAAAGCTTTGAATACGATGATGATCTTATTTACTAACTCTTTATCTATTTATTTATGTCATATTATGATTTATTTGAATTTGAAAAAATAAGGTAAACCATCAAAAGTGCCGTCTATAATATTGAACCATAGGGAAGAGCGCATGCGTAAGTCAAAACTAGATTGACTTCCTCAACACCTATACTTGATTGATGTTATACTAGTAAGTAGGTGTGTTTGATGAGAATAGACATTAGAAGTTTTCTAATCTCACTACTTCATCTCGTTAAGAAAAATTTAGATTGAAAGTCTTGGTTCCTTATAATTTTTTTTTTTGGTAGATCACGCAGGACTATGTTTAACGAAGCAAGGTTGATTCCCTGTAACGAACTGGGTGTAGTAGTGCTATAAGAATGTAATATATAAGTTAGATAGTACTCACTCCTTCTTGAGCATGATGATCGGTTCTGATCTTTGAAGCAAGGGGAAGAGCGAGCTCGAATCCCGACTTTAGTTCCACCCGACAAGTAAAATGGCATCCTTAGGTTCATAGTCATCCATACTAATAGTCTCCTGTAGAAAAGGATATTCACAGTTTCCCTTCAAACCGTTTGTCTTCATCCTTTTCTATTGTTCAATTTTACATCTAAAATACATTATTCCTAACATTCAACATTTCATATACTATCATACGGATTACGAACCTAGAGAGTTATAACTGCCTCTTCCGATATCCACGTCAAAGTCTTGTTCAACTCTTCCCAAAATAACTAACCAGGTTTATTAATCCTTTTCAATCAAGTTCAATTACTAATTGACAATTATTTACTTACCTCAACTTTACGATTTGATTTCGTTCCTAGATCCCATCCCAACTAATAAGTTTCTAATTTAGAAACTTAAACCAGTGACAGTGTTCTGATCGGATGGTTTTGCGCTACTAATGGCTGAAACCATTCTAGGTAAAAAAAAAAAGAGTTAACTAAAAAATCTTTTGTGATTTTAATCAAAAAATAAAATCAACAGAAGTGTTGATTTTTTATTAACTGATTTTATTATTCTTTACACTAGTATTAAAGATTCTTGGATTAAAATTTTTCCTAATAATTTCTTCCAGATATTGATACGAAACCTATTTATAAAAGAACAAGAAGTTTAGGGTAAGTTATCATTACGTCATGGAATTTATAGTACTTTTTTAAAATTCAAGATAAGATTACAAGGGTTTAAAATTATGTAATTAAATGATTAGGATATATATGGTCATTAATCAAGTGATATTGATTTGTTATCATTATTCATTATGTTATATTTAAACTACTTTGTACCTGTTTCCAACGAATCTCTCCTAATAAGTTAACAATAAGTAAAATTAAAATGATTTAAGAAGAAAATTAGAGAAAGCAGGGAGAAAGTTAGTCAAACTTATTAGAATTACTTAGTTTTTCGAATCATTACACAAGTGTTCATTTTAAGTTTCCAATAAGTTATTTTTTTAAGTTAATTTTTATATTTATAATTAATTATTATTAAAAATGTTAAACGTTAGTTATAAATTTGTTTACTTTGGAATTATTTTAGATCAGACGAAGAAAACCATTCCCATTCGAAGTTTAGCATAATGGATGACGAGAACGTGCAAGACAGAGAAAGATTTGCAAGGTAACTTGTGAACTTTAATTTACTTAATTTTTAATTTAAATTTTGGGTTGGAGTTTGTTAGCTGAGATAAGGAGTATTTTGTCGATTTTATTTACACTCCTCATGCAGGGAAAACCATTGTGAGATTGAGCGACGTAGACGAAACAAGATGACGGCCTATATTACCGAATTGTCAGATATGGTCCCCACGTGCAGTGCCCTAGCCAGGAAACCCGACAAATTGACAATCCTTCGGATGGCCGTCGCTCATATGAAGGCTTTAAGAGGTAAATTATTTAATTAGAGGTAGGAAGAATGAGACCTTGTAAGTTTAAAGAATCAAAATGAGTAACAAGCAATTGAAACTCTGATTCTGGACTCCGCTGTGTTGGGGAAATATATTTTTTGTTATGATGGGACAACAGGCACAGGAAACACCAGCACGGATGGGACCTACAAACCATCTTTTCTGACAGATCAGGAGTTGAAACATTTAATTTTAGAAGCTGCAGATGGATTTCTTTTTGTGGTTGCTTGTGATTCTGGAAGAATCATTTATGCTTCTGATTCTGTCACTCCGGTTCTCAATCAAGCACAAACAGATTGGTTTGGATCATGTATCTACGAACACCTTCATCCTGAAGATGTAGAGAAAGTCCGTGAACAGCTCTCAACTCAGGAACCGCAGAATACTGGTAGAATTTTGGATTTAAAAACCGGCACAGTGAAGAAGGAAGGTCATCAATGTAAAATAAATTTCATATTATCTTTATAATCTAGAAATGGTTTCTAGAATAATTACAAACTTGTGTTATCTGTTCTATCTAGCCTCTATGAGACTTGCGATGGGATCGAGACGTGGTTTCATCTGTAGGATGAGAATAGGAAATATACATCATGAGAATATGAATTCCGGTCATCTGAATCGTCTCCGACAGAGAAACACGTTGGGTCCTTCGCGTGATGGAAGCAGCTATGCAGTAGTACATTGCACTGGTTACATGAAGAATTGGCCTCCGTCTGGAATACCTATGGATAGAGGGGATGATGATGGACATGGTGGATCTCATTGTTGTCTTGTAGCAATAGGACGAATCCAGGTCACTTCTGCTCCGAATACTACAGATATGACTGGGTCACAGTCAGCAGCTGAATTTATATCAAGGCATTCTGAAGACGGCAAGTATACATTCGTTGACCAAAGAGTCACTATGCTTTTGGGATATACCCCTCCCGACTTGTTGGGGAAGTGCTGTTTCGAGTTCATCCACCCAGAGGAACTAGTACATTTCAAAGAGACCTTTGAACAAGGTAAAAAAATCCAAATATTCAGTAGGATTTAGTCCAACATTATCGAATTCATTATGTCTTTTAATGATATTAAAATTATAACATAAATTCCCAGCTTACAAGCTGAGGGGACAAATGGTGACGGCTGTCTATCGATGTCGAGCAAAGAACCGGGAATGGGTGTGGCTCCGAACTTCCGCTTTTGCCTTTATCAACCCTTACAATGAAGAGCCAGAATACATCGTTTGTACGAACGTCTCTGGGAAGTGAGTTAGTTACGTTTACCCTGGAATAGTCCTAATTTTTTTATATCAATTATTGATCTGTTAGTTATACGTACACCTTTATTAGTTCAATCCAATAGAATCCTAGCTTACAAACATGCTCATTTGCATGTTTCTTATATAGATCCATTCACACACATGATGGGAGTGGGACCAGTGAAAATAACAACTCAACCGATCACACGGTTGGTCAAACATTCACGACAGGTCAACCAGGGCTAGACTATTCCATGCAAAGATCTCCACGTGATACATTGTATCCGCATATGGTTTCTTCCCATATACAGAGTAACAGCTTCAGAATGTTCACATTTTAAGAAAGAGTAGTAGATCTGATTTTCTCTGTATTTTGCAGGTACAAGGACTGGGAGTTCAAGTAGTTACAGTTACGAAGGTCAGAGTAGTTCCCCAATCAGCTACAATTCCCCAGCTCAACCAGCTTCCAATGCTACAGGATCTACAGAGTCTCCAGCGAGTGTGTTGAGCAGGATTACTAAAACTAACACAAGTCCAACACCTGGACAGGTTGCGTGGAGTCAAACATCTCAGCACATACGACAAGTGAGTTCATTGACTCCTAAAAAAATTGAGATCCTGATGTCAAGAGACCCGCTGTGTTTCTAATTGATGAGTTTTTTTTTTTTTTGATTAATTCGTGTTTTGCCTTTTACCCTCTGGTGTGGCGATGATTTATTATATCGAGGATCTTATTTACAGTCGGGATCCGAAGGCTACCCACAGCAGTACAATCAGATTAGTCCGACGAGATCACCTAGTGGGCCCACTTACACTCAACTTAGCGGTGGGGCTACACGGTCATCAGGTGTGGTGAATAATGTAGCGAATCAGGGAAATGCCTACAATTCATCTTCAAACGCTCCAGGTAAACACCATCGTCACTTTTCTTTAGTTAATAATGATTGAAAAAAAAAAATTTTTTTTTAACTAATAATTTTTACTAGGAATGTGGCCGTGGCAAAATCCTGGAGGAAATCCAGAAGGCACATCATCAGCACCTCCAAACTCAACAGGAGCTCAACCTAATAATCCAGGTCATCCTCAAGGTCCTGGAGAATTACAAGATATGCTCCAAATGTTGGACCATCATTCCACTGCAGCTCCATATGAAGAAGATCTGAACATGTTTAATACCAACTACATTGAATAAGACTTTAAATTGTTCTAATCCCTGTCCACCGTTTCTGCAGCTTTAGAATTTTTAGTCTACTAAAAATTTTTTAGATCGATTTACCGACTAGGTAAGCACTTACAGTATTCAACCTAAGGTTCTTAATTTTAATTTACGTAAAAATTCGAGACCGGTATGTTTAGTAAACTTCACGCTAAGTATTCCCTAGGCAGCTTAAAACTTTATATATTTTCCGTTTCTAATGTCATTAATTTAAAATTTTATTCTCAACACTGGCGCTAATTGTAACAGAAGCCAGAATTATTTCCACATAATTTACCATATCAGTGCGTTCAAATTTTTACCTCCTCATTGTTTAATCTATTCGATTGTTACAGATTATCATATCAATTCGACATAGATAATGATTTCCTACAATTCTGTAGCGCATCTTCTAAATGTCCGGTCATATCATGTCAAAATGTCACTTGGACACATTTTCCTAACATATCGTTAAAGCTATACCAAAATTTCTCCTGAGAAATTCAGGTGTAAATATCAAATTCTACAAATTTCTGACTTTTGTTACGCCTACATAATTATTGTTAGTTAATTACACAAGTTGTTAAATTTTTGATTACCAGGTTCAAGAAGAAAAAAAAAAGCGCTCTGAGTTAAATCCCAAGAAAGAAAGAAAAAAAAATCCATATACCTTTATGTTACCTTTTAGCAAAAGTTTAGATAGAGAAGAAGAAAAAAAAGCTTTCATATGTACTTTTTATTTTTAATTTAGCATGACGTGAAAGTAAAATTGAAAAAAAAAAGAACTTTTTTTTTTATCTTGTTTGTAAAGTTAGTAAGTATTCGTTTTATATATAAATGTTGCGAAAGTGGTCCATTAAAGAAGTAAATTAGTGAAGCCAAAAAAGAAAGTATATTAGTTTCACTCTCGTTTCACAGTTTCCAGAGGACTTTCTCCTTCCAAATGTCTTTTTAACTTTGAGAGAATTTTTTTTGGTAAAAAGTAAAAAAAANTTTCCAGAGGACTTTCTCCTTCCAAATGTCTTTTTAACTTTGAGAGAATTTTTTTTGGTAAAAAGTAAAAAAAAGAAAAAAGATTGAGTGGGTTGAGTGCCTACTCAGTGCTTGACAGTCAACTTCAATCTTGTTCAATTNAAAAAAAAGAAAAAAGATTGAGTGGGTTGAGTGCCTACTCAGTGCTTGACAGTCAACTTCAATCTTGTTCAATTTCATAAAGGGGAAAAAGGGAATAAATAAATCATAGCGTCAGCGCTCTGTTTCTATCTCTATAAAGTAGAGAATGAAAAGACATAATTTGGTTTCTTGCCTCTCGTAAGTCCTGTCTAGTCCTTAGAAAGTTTTGAGAGAGAAAAGACAACATGTTCATAAAGTTTGGGATCGATTGCTTTCTCTCGAGATCCATAAGGATAGTGTGAGGGAGAATAAGGAATAGGAGAGCTATAGTCTCGACTTTTTTTTAAAGATGAAAATTGTCGATGAAGAGAGGAAGTAAAGGATATGATGGGAAAAAGAAAGTGGGAAAAGAGAAAGTGAACTTTCTCCACTCCACTAATCCATTCCTCACTTTCACCCTCTCACACTTTCATCTTCATCGCCAATCTAATAACCTCCTAATTATACCACTCATCACAGTCAGTGGAAACTCTTGTTTTTTTATGTCACTTCCATCCAAACAACCCACAGACAGCTTATGCCTTTAACTTTCACCAAAAATTTTTAATACTTTAAAGAGTGGAAGTAGAAACTACTGAATTATCTTTTAATAATGGACACCTGAGAAATTGCTTAATAAGGAAACTTTTTTTTTCTTTTTTTTNAACTACTGAATTATCTTTTAATAATGGACACCTGAGAAATTGCTTAATAAGGAAACTTTTTTTTTCTTTTTTTTTTACAGATTATTGATCTAGGTTAAATTTTGAAACATGTTCTTAATGATGCTGAGCAGTTTCAGCTTAAATGCCGGGGAAATTAACTCTACGACAACTAACTACGAATCTAAATATCAATTTCTCACCTAAAGTTATACAGGGTGATTANAACTACTGAATTATCTTTTAATAATGGACACCTGAGAAATTGCTTAATAAGGAAACTTTTTTTTTCTTTTTTTTACAGATTATTGATCTAGGTTAAATTTTGAAACATGTTTTTAATGATGCTGAGCAGTTTCAGCTTAAATGCCGTGGAAATTAACTCTACGACAACTAACTACGAATCTAAATATCAATTTCTCACCTAAAGTTATACAGGGTGATTANGGGAAATTAACTCTACGACAACTAACTACGAATCTAAATATCAATTTCTCACCTAAAGTTATACAGGGTGATTAAAGTTTTTTTTTTGCAGCCTAGAAAGTATGACATCAGTTTTTTTTACACTGTTTGTATTGCAAGCAACAACATAGGTTGGGAGGAGCTACGATGAAATTGGAGCATGAGAGTGAAAAAAAAAATTAATCACTCTGTATATGGAGTAGATTTTACATTTATTCATAATCATAATATTCACTGCGAATACCTAGATAGAGCTGGATGACTTTATAGGATTGTTATATAATTTTTGATGTATTTATTATGTAATTTTATTGAAAAAGTTTTAAAAAGAATAGAAGAATGAAAGATGCTTGAGGATGTGTAATAATACAGGGTGATTCTAATTTTTAATACTTGACTTTTAGTTTTATAGTATTTGGAACTAATTTTGTAAGTCTAGTACACAAGATCATAGTCAAAAGTAATTAATTGTAACTTTGTAAACACTAAGTTATAAGAAGAATTTGATTAAAAGATTTGAATTTTTGGTGAAATAAAATGAATACAAAGTGAAAGATGACTAATGATGTAATCATTAAATGTTGATTGATTGGAGAAAGTATTAGTTAAATAAGGTTGATCTAATTTAACATAANTAATGATGTAATCATTAAATGTTGATTGATTGGAGAAAGTATTAGTTAAATAAGGTTGATCTAATTTAACATAAATTGTAAAACAGGGTCAAGAAAAGGTCAATCTGAAAATTTTTTTTTGGTTTATAAGATGAGCTCAAGTTATTCTAGTTACTACCTAAGGACGTTGGGATTTGTCAAGTTGCAAGTCTCATTAAGATTCATTGACAAACCAGACCACGATAGAGTCTCACAGACCATGCTACTTTTTGGTTGTCNTAATGATGTAATCATTAAATGTTGATTGATTGGAGAAAGTATTAGTTAAATAAGGTTGATCTAATTTAACATAATTGTAAAACAGGGTCGAGAAAAGGTCAATCTGAAAATTTTTTTTTTTGGTTTATAAGATGAGCTCAAGTTATTCTAGTTACTACCTAAGGACGTTGGCATTTGTCAAGTCTCATTAAGATTCATTGACAAACCAGACCACGATAGAGTCTCACAGACCATGCTACTTTTTGGTTGTCTGAATCGAATCCGAATGATTGTAACCAACCTTCTGGTTCTTGTTATCTACGACATAAAGTGGACAGAAAGTTGATTTTAATACCCGTCGTCGACAAAAAGGCTCCTTTTTCAGTAGTTTTTCTCCCAAAAAGTTTATCTTTCTGGCCTTGCGTGGTATCTGGTGAAAGGGAGCTTGTTGGTGGGTTCTTTTTTTGGGGGGATTGCGTGTCAACTGGTTGAGAAGATGCGGTCTGTTTCTGTGGATAGGGTTGAACCGACGACGCCTACGACCAGTACACACATCGTACACTATAATTCCTTTTTCCATGGCACTTTGCCTTTTTATGGCAAAACTCCGACTAGCATAGCAAGTTCCGTCAGGCAGGACATGAAAATAACATATAGCATCATGTCAGGACATTTTAGCCATTCCTATTTATCGTCAGAATTACGCGCCAAAGTTTTTCAACTAAAGAGTATTTCAAAAATTGACAATAGTTTGCGTTGTCAAAAATTTATGGGTATTCTAACAAATACTGTAAAGGTTAGCAACTTGTGTTTGAACTATCAAAGTAGGTTTTAAGTTTCAGGATTCCAACAATTTAATCCAGGACTTAAAATTTTTCTTCTCGAAATTTAGACGTCGCAACTAAAATGTATTTCTAATTCACAACACATTTGTCCTGATCTTTTACTTTTAGTATTTTAATGTAGCTATTTGTTTAAATACAGGAATTACATGGAATTACATTTCAAGTAAATACATTCATGTAAAATGTATGACTTTAATACTAAATTTGTTATTCACACACAACTTTTATGAAATATATCGAGTAAATACCAAATTTATGTGGGATATGGATAATATTCAAGATGTGCTAATAAGTAGCTGTAAGTGGAAAATATTTATGAAAATAATCTATTCTCGGATTAAATAGCTGTGAATACTGACCGCGTAAAAAAATTCAAATTTTAACCAAATTCTAGACATTTGCACAAAAATTTTATTTAGGATAACGAAAAAAAAATTTTCTCATTAATATGCACATTTTGCTAAAAGTGAGAATGACCTAGTGAGAATAAGCCAATACAAATCATATTATGAACTGGCTAAAGGCAAATTGACTTTCAGTGACTAAAAATTCCGAAAATTAAAAAAAAAAAAGTAATGATTTGGAAAAAAAAATGAAAAATTAGGGGAAAAGTCGAAGAATTCAGAGGAAAAGTTGAGCCATTGAGCCATAGCTCACAAGTTTCGTTGAGCTGGCTCATGAGCCATGGCTCTGGCTCAAAATTACTACATGAGCCAGAGCCATGCACTGCTCTGGCTCAGAAATTTTTGTGAGCCACCTCGAGCCAGAGCCAGAGCCATTGAGCCAGCTCATGAGCCAAAGCCATGCGGAACACTAGTTATGATTATAATGAAATATATTACAGTAGTTGATGGGTATAAGACCTTCCGTTATAAGACCATATTGGTTACAAGACCAATTTCCAATAAGTGGTTTTGCACCACCGCGTAGTGTATTTAGCATGTAATAATAATTCGTTATAAGAACATATTAGTTATAAGACTCAAATTCAATGATCATCCAAAATTTTGAATTTTCAAAAATTAACTTCTGCTCTATTGATTTTTCTAAAAGTTCTATTCCACTTTTCAATGTCTTATCTGAAACCGTTAATATTTCCCTAAAAACAAAAGATTTAATTCACAATTTGATCCAAATTTATGAGCCACCTGGTTTTTACAGAAAATTGCATGGGAACAAAAGTAGATTCCCTATGACTTATTTCAGAACTGTATCAACACAAAGTTTGGTTGGAATCATAGAAAGAATACTTTGAATAGCATCGAAAATTTTGTTTGGCAACAAAAATAATCTTTAATCTTTAGACACATTAACTGAAATGATTTTGTAATAGAGGCAGGCACACATGTGCGCTTTGAGTACAGTGGATATCTGTACTCTTGGTAGACCTTATAAACGAAAGCTAACCCGCTCATACCCGTATTCGCACGTATCACTTTCCGTACCCGCTCATACCCATACATTCTGAAAACATAAAGGTAGTGTGTAAAGTGACTCTGACTCCTGAGTCATGACTCTGACTCTGACTCTCATGACTCTGACTCTATGAATTATTTGTGAGTCAGAGTCATTATATGACTCTGACTAACTCCCTGTTTGAGAGTCAGAGTCATGACTCTGTCAACTCATCAGTAGCAGAGTCATGACTCTTGTGTATTTCCTGCTCAGAAGCCGATTTTGGTATTCATTCATGTTCAAACACGTTTCATTCATCTTATCCATCGCATTCATTTTACTTAAGAATGTTTACTCTTGCTGATATAAATAATCTGTGTTTTGTGTTCGTCCCATTCTTCCGGACTTTTAATTAAGAATGGAGGATGATTGTATTGTGTTAAATGTGGNTTCTGATATAAATAATCTGTGTGTTTTGTGTTCGTCCCATTCTTCCGGACTTTTAATTAAGAATGGAGGATGATTGTATTGTGTTAAATGTGGAAAATTCTCCAGTTAATGAAAGTCAAAGTTCATCAACATCGATTCAAGATAATCTAAATTTACAAAAGGAGAGAAAAAAGCAAGTGACGTCTACAATTTATAGAAATTGTATACAGTTTATAAAATTTTTCTCAATATTTAAAAGAAGATATTAAACATATTTTAATGACTCAGAGTCAGAGTCAGAGTCAGAGTCAACTCCTAAACTACAGTAAGTCAGAGTCAGTGACTCGGGAGTCAATGACTCTGACTCAGTGAGATTTGGGAGTCACTTTACACACTACATAAAAGAGCCGCTCATACTAGTACTCTCACATCCTCGAAAACATTAGACTCCGCTCAAACCCGTACGTGTACATTGTACGCCGCACATCTGGGCTTCGTACCCGTACCATACCCGTGTACCTTCTCGAAAAATATTACAACCTCTCACACCCGTACCCGTACTTTTTCCCCACCGTACATGCCCATACTCGTACCCTCTCGCAAAAATTAGCTTCCGAGCATACTTATAGCCTTACAAGTACGGGAACGGGTACGGAGTACGACAAACATTTCCCGCACCCAATGTACGGTGAACTCAGAACGTAGACCTGTGATTGGAGGAAATAAAAGGATCCTAATCTTTGAAGAGATTGTAATTATAGTAAAATGCTGCTTTAAAAGCAGGAGTTAATAATGATTGTAAAGAGTCTAAAGATTTGGTTGGTGGTATTTGAAATGTGAAAGTGCGATAAAATGTTTGTGATAAAGTGAAGTGTAAGTTGATGAAAAGAGACGCTAGTGCCACATGACGGTGGGTTGAGAGTAGTTAGTTTCTATTTTCTGTCCCAGAGCAGGTAAAAAGGCTGGGAAAGAGCTAGCGGAGTTTCCTACGACAGCAACTCAAAGCTCTTCTTAACACTAGTACTACTCACTCCAAGCCCAAGCACATCGCAGGCAGTCCACAACTCATGATTGAAACACGGCTATGGATATAGCCAATCACTACCATTTCACAACTATAGTGCACAATTTCTACAAATAAATAACACATTATTTACATGATCAACTCCTCGTCTATTCAAATAACAGAAACAACTCAATCAGTTCAGTGACTCTCCGGGACTTGAGGAGTCCAAGAAAAGTGGATCTATCAAATAAACTAACAGAATTTGTCACATCATTATTCTCAACCATTTCTTCTAACCACTCTGCATCAACATCTTAGACTCACCTTCAGTCACGGTATGTCGTCCGTGTATTTTTGATTCCAGACTCAAGTATATATAATCAACCAAAATTGATTTTAAGATTGGATTAAACTCTTTCTTACTTTCGTCTTCGTCACTGTCATTACTCCCAATTAAGAACTGTTAAAAAGAAACAAGAGAGTGGGAAAACATTACAATTATCTTAATTGCTTATCTGTTTAGTTAGACTCAAACAAGAGAGAAAGGTAAACATTCAATTAACAAAAATATAAAGAAATATAATATTATTGGTTAGTATTCACTTGCTAGTGAGATAATGCCTCGAATAAGGTTATTCTTAGTAAGAGTGGAAATGGATTGACCATTGACTTATCTAAAAGTAAATCTATTGGAGTTTTATAAGCGTGAATAGGTTCAGTAACAAAATTAATTTCCTCATTAAGATCACAAAGGTCAAGTAGGTCAAGGCTGAGGAGATTTAAAGACGTTCTAGTGAGTTGGCAAGCTTACAACGATTCCAGTGATTTCATTTCATTTGACGGCAACAACCTGCTGATTTTTTATTATTACATATTTAAATCGAAAAGCTCAAATAATTTCAAATTTTTTTTGTTCCGTTTGAGCAGGAATCAAAAATACAGGAATTTTTTTCCAATAATTCAGATATAAGATTGACATGAAAAGTTGGTCATCTTGTCTTGCTGAATTCTTCTTTTATCTGGAAAAGGTGCATTTCTAGAATTCAGTTTGATTAAAAGTGATGTGATCCGGCTGTGACTATGAGATAACACTTGCAGAAGAGCCTACTTCTGCACCTGTGTTGTGTCAACCTGAATTGTGTAATTGAATCTAAGCCACAGTGGATAAGGAGGCTAATCATATTGGCAGTTTTTTCCAGAAGAAGATGAGAAGAGGCCAGGGCGCCATGTAAATGGGATTCGCCAATGAATGACGTTGGTGGAACTGAGAGCGGCAGAGGCCTGAGGGCCGTCAAGTCGAGCCGCACATCAGATACCAATTTTGACAATGATGACAGTGAATGGGATGTCGGTATTGGAAATTTAATTATTGACTTGGACGCTGATATCGAGAAAACAAACGAAGCTACACGAACAGGATCATCAAGTGCTGCCACAACTCATTTGCAAAATTTAGCTCGCTCGCTACCACCGACTCCGAATTCGCAAATGCATATTCCGCAATCTCCAGCCTCATCTTCCACAAGTGTTAACAATTCAACCAAAGGAAAGTCTTCTGCAACGTCCTCTGGCGGAAATACGGTTACTGTCCATCCTCTTACCCCTTCCGCTGCTCCTCCCAAAACGTCCACATCCTCTCTGGACTCTTTACCGGGAAATTCAGTAATTAGTGTAAGCATGGAACACTCGACAATGTCTGACAAAGGTTTAAAAATGAAAATTAAACGTAGTAAACCAGGTACTAAGAGTGTAGATGCTAAGCATGAAATTGTGAAGAGTGACGTGTTGGCTCTTGCGGCTTCCGCCGGTGGTACTTCAAACACTTCCTTAACAAAAAGTTCATCTAATGTTACCATCGACACTAAACCTTCTTCAAATTCGTCTTCCCAGAAGGAAGGGAAAGAGACTAAAGTTGTTATTGGACAAGATAAGGATTCATTATCCGATGCTGGTAACCTCAATGATCAGAATTTAAATAAAGGAAAAACCGCTAAGCGAACCACTTCAACTCATAAGAAAGTGAAATTAGCTACCGGCGTGACAGCGTCAATTGTAACGACGAGTAAAAAGGATGTGGGTCAGGAGACAAAATCCGGAACTGGTATTATTGGCCCATCAACCACTTCTATGAATTCCAGTCTCGGAAACAATCATGGAAAGGAATCCTTCAGTTCAATATCATTAGCCAATATTGGAGCGGCTTCAGCCTTTGTTAAAACTTCCGCTTCTTCCAATATGAAAATCGCGAGCCAAGGAAGTATTTTGGGAAACGACTTAGCAATTAGCGGGAATTCCGCTGCAGGAAATACAACGAATTTTAGATCTCTCCACAATAGCACTTCCCATAACTCCTCTGCTCCCCATACACAATTGACTTCCGGATCCCCTGCGAAAACAGAAAAGGTCAGTGGGATTTCACCATTAGTGGTCAATAGTGTTTCAGAGAAAGGGCTCACAAGTAGCCCTTCCTATGGGAAAAAGCCAAGGGTGTCTGCTTACCTTCCACTTCCAGAGAAGGTAAAGTCAAGCTTCAATCTAAGCTAAATCCCCTTTTTGAGAGCAAATCAAATCAAATTTTCGTATTATTATTATATTAAAATACATCTCATTTAAAAAAGAAAAAAAAAAAGCAATTCATTTTTTTTTTTATATAGACTTCTGGTCTTGAAAGTACCACTTTACAAATCCACAATGCCGGTGTGTCCTCCACAGGGTCGTATCGCAGTTTGACTTCCGCTGCAAATGACTCCAATACTGCATCTGTAACTGCTACTACAGGTTGGTAATTTTTTCTCAGCTTAAACTGAAAGTACGTAGTGATTGAGACACATCAACATCTCTTATTATACGGTGTAAAAGTATTTTTGTTCGAACAAATAGAATGTGATGCGCCTCTGCGTGTGGCTTCGGTTGTTTTGTTTTCCATATTTGGATACGTGATTGATAGATAAATATTTGTTAGATTGGCACTGAAATGCGCCTATGTAATATGAGAACTGATGAAGAGATCGAGTTGAGTGGAGGATGTTATTGTTAAATTAGCAGAGAAAGTAAATCGAGCACCCTTCCCTCTAATTGAACTGAAGAGAGCTTATTATGTAGTTAAACATTATAGTAGATGATTACAATGTTCGGTCACAGCGTTCCTGGATGATATAGATTTTGTGGTTTATAATTCTACGTTGGGTCCCAGTAGTTCGAAAATTCGGATACCTATTGTGTCAGGATTTGTGGTTTCCCATTGTATATTCCATGTTCCAAACTTCTTGCAGGAAACAAAGTAAACGAAAGTCAATAAAACTCTTCTTCCATTTGCAGAAGGAGAGGTTTATTAGAAGATTCAATATTGCTAAAAAGGGATGACCGTTTTAGAGTTTAGCCCATTTTCAAGAACTTATGAAACTTTAAAACAGTGATATTGAACAAAAATTTATGCTCAATCAGTCTGTTACTTGACAACTTGTCGTTTTCCTATAAATAATCAAGTTGTGAGTTAGATAATTTATTAGATCAATTTGTTTCCGATATTGCAGGTTCAGTCTCCGGAAATTTGAGTTCAGTGACAAGTTTGACAAAGGAATTGACAGTAGCCATGAATAGTCGTGTTCCTTCGCAACAACCAATTAGCTTCCAGGATGCATGTGTTGGAACTACGGTGGGAACCGTAACGGAACCCGATTGCCTTGGCCCTTGTGAACCAGGCTCAACCATAACACTTGAAGGCATTGTATGGCAAGAGACCGAAAATGGTAAGTAATTTTATGCATGTTTTATTATAATTGATTGACGAAGTTCATTCTCCATTTAGATATTTTGTGGGAGTTATAAATAGCTTAATCGTAATGCTTTGACTTTACGTTTATTTATATTCAAATGCGTTGATACATGGTTACAAAAAATAGATTTACATAACATTGTAAACATCATTAAAGTTTTAGATAACTTTAAAAATATTAAGAATATTCAGCCTATCGGAGAAGTCAAGATTCATTGACTGTCAAATCTAATGTAATGATTTTTAAGCGACAAAGTTTGTTCTTTGAATTAGCAAGTTCATTTATCAGTGCTTACGTAAATAAGTATTTACTAAAGTATTAATTGTTTTACATTGGTAGGTGTGCTTGTAGTGAACGTGACTTGGCGTGGGAAGACTTACGTAGGCACACTATTAGACTGTACAAAGAACGATTGGGCTTCACCTCGGTTTTGTGATTCACCAACATCAGATTTAGAGATGAGGACCCCTAAGAACCGTGGAAAGCGAGGGAGAGCTCAAACTGCAACTCCAGTTTCCGATCCTGGAGTCGTCGATACTACAAAACCTTCGTCCACAAAGCTTCGAAATGGTGCCAAGGGTCGTCGTGGTAGTGCCACAAATGCTGCGTTTGTCGCACCCGTCAGCCCCATGAAGCCAGACCAATGGCCAAAGCGAAAAACTCGTGGAAGTGAAACGGAGAGCCAGGAAGAGTGCTCAACAGCTATTAAGAGCACAAAACGATTGAAATTGAACAAAGATCCAAGCGTGAGGCAAGCGAATAGCCCAGCTCCTTCAGGTACTTCAGAGAATTCTGGAGGAGGACCCTTCTCTCCTACTCTAATTGAATGTCCTGAACCCAACTGTTCTAAAAAGTACAAACACATAAATGGACTCCGCTACCATCAGTCACATGCTCACTCTAATAACTTTGGCGCCGAAGACTCGGATTCAAACTTGTCGACTGCGAGTAATACGAATTTGAACAGTGCTGCTGAAACTGTTGGTACGAATGATGAGACACCAGAGTCACGTATTGATGTGGACGCCATTGAATGTTCAGGAGCAGAGAGCAACTCTGCTCCAACGACTCCTGTGAAGACGAAGACTGGGAAGCCAGTAGAAGGAGATGTGAAAGAAAAAATTTATGAGATCTCAGTGGAAAGTGATGAAAAATCTAGCGCCAAAAGGGAAAACGATTTGAAACAAATCATGTCCAGCAAACTCATCGCCACCATTGGTAAAGTCAGTGAGAAGGATGAGGCTGAAAAGGTGTCGGAAAAGAACGAGAATTTAGGAGGGAATAAGGAGAAGGAAGTAGCAATGACAGGGCTTTCCTCGAGAACTCCAATTTTGACAGTACCTACACTTCCGTTCATGTCACTTCAGAATCGAACTCAACTTCACTCATCTCTCCACAGAACAGGAGGTTCGGAAACATCTGACAAACCTAATCGGGAGCAAGAGGGAAATGTGATTACGAAAACTGGGACGAACTCCTCTGCTCCCACGTCAAAGGGAATTCCTTGGCAGCCGCATGCTATTTCTTCTTTCCACTCTCAACCAAATCTCAACATCCCCGTCACATTGAATGTTCCCTTGGGTTCATCTCTAAGTGGCCGAGATCATGATAAGAGCAGTGGTAAGGATCTCAAGAACAGTAGCAGCTTGATGTCAGGAAACTCCTCCACTAAAAAACCGAAACACAAGAAGAAAAGCAAAGAGAAAGGAGAAAAAGAGAGGGATAGGGATCGAGAAAAGTCAAAAGCATTGGAGTACGTGGGCCGGGAGAGTATCAAAGGAATATTTTCACCCACGTCATGCCTCCCTCATAGGAATCCGAAGGAAAAGGATGAACGGAGGAGTATAAAAGGGAACCTGGGAGAAGAGCGGGAAGTGCTTCGGAGAGACTCGGACAGTGGAGGGGCCCATTCAGGGGAGAATCGAGAGGATCCCCAAAGTCCCGCTTATTCTGACATTTCCGACGCAAATGACTCTGGACCCGAGTCAGACATGAAATTGTCTAAGGACATCCCAGGAAAAACTTCTGCCCCTGACATGAAGAAAGACGGCAGTGGCGGATCTGTTGGACAAAATCTACCTTCATTCTATTCCCCATTTTATACGCCGATTGATTCTCCGTTCTTAGCTTCCTCAAATCCTTCCGGCATAGTAAAATCTGATAGAAACACAGGATCAGTGACACAGGACAGGGTTCCAGCGGAAGACCAAGTACCAGATAAATTGAAATCTAAATCATCCACTTCTCTTCCGCAGCATATCTCAGGGCACATGGACGAGCGACGCTCGTCGCCAAAACTAGACTACCATTCAAAGTATCTTCCTCCACAGCAACATTACTTCTCCTACCCTTATCCAAATTATCATTTCGACCAGCCATACGGTCTACTACCTGAGAATTCTTATAGTCACAATAACAGGTCAATCATGGAAGAGAAGGAACGTGAAACAGAGGAACAACGAATTCGACTCAATTCGAAAGGACGAATGTCAGACTCTAAAGATGAAATTGGGACTACACCGACAAACCTCTCTTCGGTGACAATAAAACAAGAACCAGGACTAGAGAGAGGGAAAGAACACCGTTCCTCCTCAGCTTCTTTGGTACATGATGAGAAAAGTTCGTCTCATTCCATCAACGAGTCGAAGGTTCCTGACTACAGTGAATATCAAGAATCGAAACGGCATGGTGCTTCTTCAGGGATGTCACACTACACCCACACTTCATCTTCTAAACACTCCAAGGAGTCTCGAAGGGAACGAGAGGAACGACATGCGAAGGAAAGTGAGAACAAGGAAGCTGGGAAAATTAACAGTAGAACCTCCTCTCAAGAGCAATCTAATCGTACGAAGAACATGGACTTGAGTAATGAACGGAATAGTGAGAAAGACTCAAAGAATGAAGGAGCCAAGCCAACAATGGAGACACAAGGACCTCCACCACCACCTACAGCGGGTTCCTATGCATACTATCCCCCAGGTTACCTGCAGAACAATCCATACTCTTTACCTTTTGATCCGAATCACCATATATTCCGACAAGTGATGGTTCCTGGTCCATACCCAGGCTCTCCTTATATGCACTCACACCCAGGAAACATACCTCGATTCTCACAACCGCCTGCCTCTACTCCTCTTCCAGAAGATTTGTCTCGGTCGAATTCATCTTCTCCACCGCCGAAGGCTCTGGACTTGCTCCAGCACCATGCAGCTCAGTACTACGCCTCCCATAAAATCCACGAACTTCAGGAAAGAGCACTCAAGTCCCCTTCTCCACAAATTAACTCAAATCAGTCGGCATCAAATATGTCCGGCCCTACGAACCTATCATCTACCCCTGCATCTCCGAGCAGTGGCCTCTTGGCACAGAGTAGAGGAAGTGGAGTATCAGGAAGTTCCACAGCAGAACGGAAACAGCCTACTGATTTGAGCAAAGACGTGAAGCCTTCTATTAACCCACTCTCAGGATCTGGTCCAGTGACTGAAAGCAGTCGATTATCTCCGATTCATCATGTCCACACACATATGCACAGGCATACACACATTGGATACCACCCCATAATTTCCACTGTGCCACCACAGTATTCTCCTAATCTCACACACTTTGGAGGTAAAAATTAGTAACTATTTTTAAGTTAATTTCAGAATTTTAGAAAGCTTAACAATCAAAAAATTTTTTGATTAAAAAAAAATTTTTTATAGTGATGGCGACACCGGCTTCCGCTCCGCCCGCATCAGTTATACCGCCATTCACGTCTCAAAAGCCCACATGAACACTCGAGATTTTAAGAAGCATATTACTACATGGAACAGAAAAGCGTAGCTTACCCGACAGTACGAATTAGTTTATAAAGTAAATTTTTACTTATCTCTAAAGTTTTACATTATTAATTACAAATCCACATCACATAAGTAGTTGTTCAATTTTTAGGATGAGAATTAATTGTTGGTTTTAAAGAAGGTGACGGATAATGACATTGAAATTATAAGCTGTAAAAGGTTATTAACCTGACTGAAGATTATGCAAATTAGTTAGGTAGTTTAAATGAATTTGTAGTTTTTCAAGAGACTTGTGATTGTTACTACTCTATTGTTCGTAGTAAATTATACGGTTATTACAGTTTGTTACGGATTCCTGTAACGTTTAGCTCAAGCTCATTTGCAAATGCATGTTTGTAAGTTTAGATAATCAGTTTAGAAATTAATATTTTAGTAGTGTCATGAAGTCCTCGTTTTCAGTAGGCAAAGAGTTCGACGGCCAATGCAGAGCACGGGTTTCGTACTTATGATAATTTTTACTTGAACTTTACTGAAGAATTAGTCGACTCATGAGTCTTACTAACATACTCTGTATTTCTAGAAAGTACTAAAGGGTTACCGAATGTAAGGTATTTGTACAGAATTCTTGACATGAGGGGCTGATTATCAGGAATCTACACCAGCCAAGTAGTAGTAAGTAACCCAGGCCTGAGTTCTTTATACAGTTTCCTATTGTGTTCATATGACTCCTTGTAATATGCTAAAATATTTAATAGAATATAAGGCTTTCTATTCCCTCAGCTAATTGTTATGATGGAAATGGAAACATTTTCAAAGAAAAAAAATTGACTACTCAAGTATTAGTTTCTTTAGTCTCTTTCTATTGTACAGCATTTGCATTTTGGGGTTTTTGGACTTAAGCGAATTAAAACTATTTAAAATGAATCAACAAGAGTTATCGTTTATTTCAGGTGAGATTGGGTTATATAAACAAAAAAACACTTAGAAAATTTTATTATACTCTAATTATTAATTAATAATTTTAAATTAATATTTATTAGAATTGGAGCTACATATTCTCCTGGAACAATTCAACGACATTGAATGTGATTAACTTAACATTGTTTTTAACGTTAGGACAATAGCTTTTTAAAACTATTGGTATTTTATGTCATGTCTAAGGTCAGGTAGAGAAATCCGTGAAACAATAATGCTTACAAAATACCTAAATTACTAAATTAGGCATTAAGTTGGCTCTTGAGGTAAGGTCAGCCTAAACTACTTAGGTAAGTTATAAAAATATAACGCCATTATTTTTCATTCTAATCCAGTATTCATTTGCTCTGATTTTAGAAAATACTTCTCCCAATCGGAGTATACAAGTGGTAGATTTGGGTCAGCCGAATACCCGATAAAATCCGACGATTTTTTATTGATTGACCACTTTAGGTTATATTTGACATGTGCAAAAGTTACAGAATTTTCTATACAGTTTCCTGTTCTCTAAGCTGAGGAGCAGTACGTAGGATATAGCAGATGGACTAAAATTCTGGGGAGCTACTGGCGTCATAAACCACAAAATATCTAAGCCCCTTCTGTACCTTTCATACTCATCTAGTAACATCCGTTAAAGATAGAATTAAGAAGGATTTTCAAGTCATTCCGTCTTCAGAAGCAGTAGATTTAAAATAATGGGAAAATTAGGTAATTTTGTCCTCATTGTTTGTTCTGTCCTCATCTACCTCAACGGAAGAGGTCAGTGTTTCGAGTTCAAACATCATGATAACAAGGAGCTACTCCAAGTTCTTGAAGCTGTTCATCAAGCTTGTCCAAATATTACAAGAATTTATACCCTCTCTGAATCATCTGCTCTAGGGATACCGTTGTACATTATAGAATTCTCAACTAATCCTGGAACACATGAACTACGTAAGTTGTTAAATTATTATAATTTTATAAGGTATAGTTGAAGAATATAAACTAAAGTTACCATTTCTGTTTATTTTAGTGAAACCGGAGTTCAAGTACATTGCTAACATGCATGGGAATGAAGTTCTTGGGCGTGAACTGATGCTACGATTGGCTCATGAATTATGTGAAGCCTACAGATCTCATAACCAAGAAATTCAAAACCTTATAGAGAAAACAAGAATTCATATCATGCCATCTATGAATCCAGACGGTTGGGATTTATCTACAAAGCAAGTATGGTGATTTGTTATTGCGCATGTGTAGGGAAATTTTTTTTAATAAGTTTGGTTTTCTCGTTGTAGGGTGGAATGGATTATTTGATTGGTAGAGCAAATGCAAATGGAGTTGATTTGAATCGAGATTTCCCAGATTTGGATCGGATTATGTTTGGCAATGAAGCATATCATGTGACGCACAACAATCATCTTATGTCTCGTATTAAGAAATTGGATCATCCAGTAAGTAATAATCCTTCTTTTTTTGGTATTCAAGATCCTTTCTTGAATGATACCTTGGATGATTCATGATTCATATTGGTGAATATCATCTTTACAGGTTCAACCAGAAACTTTGGCTGTGATGCGATTGATTATGACTACACCGTTTGTTCTATCGGCAAATTTACACGGTGGGGATTTGGTGGCAAACTATCCATATGATTCCAGTCGATCCGGTGCTTCATCAGAGTATACAGAAACTCCAGATGATGAAACTTTCAGGTAATTTATTCAGCGCAGAAACTGATTTAATTACAGTCGATAGTATTTTATATTTTACACATAACCTTAAATGTTTTGTTAAATTTATATATTTTTTTTAATATTCTTCAGGCATTTGTCCTTGGTCTATTCAAGTGCACATCCAACAATGGGAAGCCCAAAACGGCCACCCTGCGATCCAATGGACTCTACAAATTTTGGAAAAACCGGTGGTATCACTAATGGTGCAAAATGGTACAGTGTCAAAGGAGGGATGCAAGATTTCAACTATCTTTCCTCCAATGATTTTGAAATAACACTGGAGTTGGGTTGTGCTAAGTACCCACCAGCGAAGGATCTAGAGAACGAATGGCATAATAATAAGGAACCACTGATTCAGTTTATTTGGGGGGTAATAATTCTGCTTCATAATTTCTAATTTTTCTAATTGCCTTTCTAATTTTTGCTTGTTTGTTTGCTAGAGTCATTTTGGAATCAAAGGAATTGTGCGAGATTCAAGAACCGGTCGTCCAATTGCTAATGCTTTTATCCATGTCCAGAATATAACAGCTTTGAATGAGACTCATTCAGTTTCTTACCACATCAATCATGATGTCACGTCAGGTAGGTTGACAAATTTGTCTTATTAGTATGTAAAATATGGTACTAAAATAAAACGCCTGTTCAATGGATTAGTATTTGGAGGTGACTACTACCGGCTCTTAACTCCTGGTACTTACATTGTGACAGCTTCATACCCAGGCTATAGAGTACAGGCAAGAAGGGTCAAGGTTACAAATCCAAAAGTTCATGAAGCAACTCGGTTAGATTTTTGGTTGGAACCTGAACCTACTACTGGTGATCATGGGATACCGAATGAACCGGAAGAAATGGTGAGCAGTTAAGTCTTGTCCAAAAAATTTGATGATTCAGTCATTTTTTAAATGATGTTTTTTTTTTGTGTGTATTTTCTAGATACTACAGAGACTCCAAGAGATTGAAGATACAAATGTTCCAGGATCTGATGAGTTTGCGGGAGTAAAAAATCAGAATGTAATTCCAGAAGAAGGATTTCCTGAGGATGTTCGACAAGACTGGTTAAATAAGTACATGTTGCAGCAAATTGTGAACATGTAACAAGATCGTGCTATTTCAATTTTGATCTCTCAAGTAGCTCTTATTACCAGCAGAAGTATTAACTCGATAATTTAATTATAATCCGGAGGCATGATTTACGTAATCTAAAACAATTACTGTTGAATGTAAAAGAGCGGAACCAAAGGGTACTAATGAAATTAGTAATTCGCTTCCTATTAGAATTAGTAGCTAGAAAACTGATTGACCAATTGGCGTACAAGAGAACAAAAATTCATTCTCTAGAAATCTTACAGTTATAACAAGATCTTTTTATTTTACTTTCATCACTAGATTATTGGGTTTAATAAAAATCATACAAAACTTAGGAAACAAGTATTCTTCAAATTATTCTTATTTTTATAAAACTTTTTACCTCATAATCTTAATTATCAAAAATAATTTTTCCTAGAGAAGTCCTATAGAAGTTTAAATAATCAAATCCTACAAGATTCTTCATATGACTATAATATAATCTTCAAAATCTTTTTCTTTTTTTTCTAAACCAATCACGAATCTCGGGGTCTGAAATATTATGCTTTCCTTGCTTTCTTTAGTTTCTTTTTTCAAAATGTTCCCATTCCAGTCAAAAAAGTTGTGTAAGTCGACACATTTTGAAGCAAATGTGAGGAAAAGTTCTAATCTAATTTAGATATATATATTTTTTTGGTACTACAGATTCAACGACATTCAGATATACTTGGAACTGGAGGATCATTTGGAAGTTCGTTCACTTAAGGTCCTATCTAATTTAGAAACTTAATGTCAATCGATTTAATCACATTAAATTCCACATTATCCTTTCTTAATAGCATTAGATAGTTTCTTTCCCATTGGATTCTTTGATTAACTCCTAATAGTTACCATCACATTTCTCTCTGTTCCCCCATTTTTCTTGATTGAATGACACGGTCCTTAAAATGTTAAGGATTGGAAAATTCAAATTAACGAATCTTTTCTCTAGAGACTCTCTATGAGTCTCTTACACGGTTCTTTGAAAAAGCTACACAATTCATCTCCGTCAACAATCCTGATACTCTTAGCTATCACTTTCTCTACTCGAAATGAAAAAAGTTTTGGTAAAGAAATGAAAACTTGGTGTTGAGAGAAAAAAAAAATGCTCGCGTCAATTCTTTTTTGTTGAAATAACCAATTTCTAATATTATTTTAGCCTGATTTTGGTTGGTGAGGAGTCTTCGTCTGGCAGATTGTGTGCCATTTTGTGGGAAACCTGACAAAAGACGACGGAGGTAAAAGTGACTGTGGTTGGTTTAAAAAAAGAACCTTATGTTTCATAATCCGGAGACGATCGAGGGCGTTGAAAGGTTCTTGAAGTGGAGAAGATAAGTTAAAGCCAAGAGGCTTAAGATTGAAGAAACACGCGTCCACGGATTCGGATTGAATTGGAAAAGCCTTGCTGGTGGTTGGATGGAGAAAGATTCCGTTGACTTGCTGACTCAACAAACGGGAAACGAGAAAAGAAGTGCAAACAGAGACTTCCAGGGACTACGTACTTCACATTATGATCTACGGAGGTAGCCATTTACGTTTATTTTATCAAACTCCATGGAGGCTCACAATGGACTCTAGGAACACGAAACACTTGCTCAAACTCAACAGACTTTAGAGGTCTCGTCCAAGAACCACTTCAAATAGACCTACTGAACTCACCAGTCTATCACCACTTTCTCAAAATGTTCAGACATGGACTTGGACACAATTGTTGTCGAAATCATACTGGACCTACTTCGAAACCTTCTCAAAGCTTTCACCACAGGATTGAAGTCAGGTCATCCAACCAATCTAACAACAACATAAATAACACTCAAGTCTTGATTCCTTGATTCATGATGTTAAGGAACGGATCAAGTGGACTCAAAAATTTTTTTGTTATATTGTAATGCATAAGATTTCGATCCTTATTGTCACTGTAGAGACAAGATCTAAAAAAATCCCTCCATAACCCATTTCTTCTGAAATTATAACAGGCACTATGCTTTGTTATAATAATTGGGGAGCACTGTTGACTGGAAGATCTGGACCGTTAAAAATTGCATCCAGTAAATAAATTATCTGCATGCTAATTTTTTAATTAAAAATAGGCATAGAATGGCTTATATTAATAAATTTTTGTTCAATTTTATTACATATTTATTACTGCACTCCGTTTCATTTCGAATTAAATTGTGGTCATTTAAAGTACCCAGAGTATTTAATTCATGACTCAAAAAAATTAAATTTTGTAAAACGAGATTCAAACAATATTTTTTCTAATACAAGTTAAAAAAAATTCATTTTTTTTTCACGAGAATATGAAACAATCGTTCGCTTCAGGGTTGTGGTTAGGAGATTTATCGCTTAAAAAAATTGTCCAAATCATCCAGTTTGGCCCGTAGCTGGACGAATGTGTATCATCCGGCTGAAAAACTAACTATTACATATGTTTCTTACACAAGTAATGTACAGTATATTTCAACAANATTCATTCTTTTTCACGAGAATATGAAACAATCGTTCGCTTCAGGGTTGTGGTTAGGAGATTTATCGCTTAAAAAAATTGTCNAATTCATTTTTTTTTCACGAGAATATGAAACAATCGTTCGCTTCAGGGTTGTGGTTAGGAGATTTATCGCTTAAAAAAATTGTCCAAATCATCCAGTTTGGCCCGTAGCTGGACGAATGTGTATCATCCGGCTGAAAAACTAACTATTACATATGTTTCTTACACAAGTAATGTACAGTATATTTCAACAAATCCTGTACTCTCTTTCTCCACTTTCTTCAAAAGTGGTAATGGTTAGCCAAATCTTCACGAAGCTTCGGCTTAAAATTCAAAAAGTGGAGGGAGTAAAGTTTCCCAACAACACCAAATGGTAAGGGGTTCTTACACGACTTGGTCTTGTTAGTAAACGTGGTAAACAGGTCCATTTTTTTTGATTAACGATTTTTTGATTGTCGAAACTTTGGAAAGATTTAGTTCATAACTTTTTACCATTTTTAGAAAAAAGTGGATAAAAAGTGCGCGGGATTTGTTGGGACTACAAACTGGTGGGATTTAGTGAGTTAAAATTTACGATAATGCTTGTTTAGATGAAATAATATTGGTTTATAACTAAGAACAACATCTCATACTTATTCCATTTTCCATTGTGAGAATAAATTGCTAAGGTTTGTGTAAATTGAATGTAATAAGGTTCTTGTGATTTTGTAAATTATGTATTCAAAGGTTTAATGGATTGTATAAAGTAGATAATTTAAAGTATTGATTTTGGTTTTGAGATTTAAGAGAGGATTTATTAGGAAGAAGTTTGTATAAATGGTAATTTGATTTGAGACTAAAAGTGTATGGCTCTCCTTAGTAAATTTGTGTCTGTAGATAAAATAGGTATAGAATATATGATATATAAATCAATAAGAAGAACCTATTTCCTGACAGGGATGAATGTGTAAATCGAGGGAAGAATAATGGGAAAGATCTCAGAGGACGAGATTGTCTCACAACCCTTGATAGCATTCTAATCCCTAAATCCAAAGACTTTCTCCATTCCCTAAAGACGGGGGTTATCCATGGACAAATGAAATGTAGGTCTCATGATAAGAAATGACATTCTCTCCTCATATATTATGGTATTTCCATAATATTATTTATCTACGGCCCTTTAAATTCCACTCCTCAACACAAACCCAAACTGACATTATTTTACTTTCACTTCCCTTTTTACCAAAAGAAATTTTTTTTTTTTTTTTTTTTTTTTATCATTTCAACTCCTTTTCTTGAGTTGGAACAATGTAGAGCATCCGTGCATGAGGATTTCTAAGAAAGAGAAAATATGTTCATAAAGTAGTACATAGTTGAACAATTGTGAAGAATACCTCCACATATGAACTTAGTTTAACCCTGAAAGAGAAAGCAATAAGGAAGTTAGAAAAAGGGACGAACCCTCAAACTCCACTCTCTCTCTCGTCACATTCAATGACACCAAAAGAATTGGTGAAATTTTTACCACCGTTCAACTGACATTTGAAATTGTGAGCAGGTTCTTTTAAACAGGACGTGGGGAATGTTTTTATGGGATTGATGCTGACACGAGTCTTATTTATGAGCTACACTTCCTGGGAGACTTTTTCTTCTCTTTGTCCACTACATATGCACTTATGGAAGGAGAAACTGAAAATAATAATAATATTATTTACAACTTTTCAAGTCGAGACCACAACCACAAATCAGAAAAATATTTCTCTAACAGTTTTTATTAACAAATACCAGAATTTTATTATTTGAACAAATACAAAACTTGAATATTTTCAATAGAAAGCTAACAATGTGATGGTTCTTTAGCTCACTTAAGTTCTTTTCACAAAAGAGATACTGGAGAAAGTTAAATGGAAATAAACATTATTAGATTAGTAACTCTTCTTTTATTCTTAGAACGAAACCATAGCAAAAGAACTTAGTACATACATAATGAAATTATTTTGAAATATATACGGGGTGTTTAATCTTTTTTTGCACCTTCTTTCTCCAATTTTATCGTAGCTCCTCCCACCCCATGTTGCTGTCAGTAAAAGAGTGTGAATGACACTCTGATGACGTCATGCTTTCTAGGGTGCAAAAAATGTTAAACGCCCTGTACACAAGCTGTGTAATCAAGAATAATAAATAATTATTTTTTATTACTGTTACTTTTATAAAATGTGAATTAAAAAGAAAATTTAGCTACAAGTTTAACAACTTGAAGATGATTAGGTAGGTTTTTAGAACATTACAGTTATTTCTGATGCAGAACCCTGTTCGTCCAATTTGAGGTTCAATTTTAGCATTTGACAGCTTATTTAGAGCATCATGTGGTTTGACTCAGAGTTCGAAAAAATCGGATTTTTATATAAAAGTCAAAAAAACCCGATTTTTTGGATTTTTTGGATTTTTATATTTCGATTGTCAAAAATCAAAAATATGATGTCTAAAAGGGCATTGATAAAAAAATTTTTTTTTTAAACTTTGCATATTACGAGTTTTCTGAAAATAATTCTTCAGATTAAAAATTTACAAGGGTTCACGTACTTTATTTCACCTAAAACGAAATTGAAGCTAGGATTCTGCATTTGGATGCAGTGCTAATGCTTAAATTTATGTTCAAGTTTGTCTAAGTGGGTAAAAATAAAAATCCAAAAAATCATTGATTTTTATTTTTGGATTTAAATCCGATTTAAATCGGATTTAAATCAGGATTTAAATCCGACTTCGAACCCTGGTTTGACCTGACCCTTTTCAAATGAACTTATAAGCTTTCTCTTTCACATCACCCTCCAAATTATTAATAACTATGACTAAAAATTTTGATACGGAATCCACAATCTAAAGTCGATAGTTTGATATAATTAACTTTCGAAATTAAATTCCAACGAAACAATTGAGGAAACTGAAAAATTAGAGAGTGCGCTTATAGTTTTGGAACGCCTTGCCTTCGTTTTCTCCCTCCTAAAATTATAATCTCATCTCTAACTTTGGTTTTAACCACAATTTATTTTTGAGACTTAAAATTCTATTGATTATTATCAAAATGAATAAGTATTTGATGACTTAGATAAAAATTATCGAGTAATTCTTTGAATTCTAAAAAGAAAATGTTGCGCTTATAGTTTTGGAATGAACTGTAGAATTAACAACCTTAAGACAAAACGGTTTTGTTTTGTTTGTTAGTTAAAAGCTTTGTAAAGAGAAATCAAAGACGAAGAAGCCTTTGGAAAGTGACAAGGATTGTTTTACAGAATGATAAATGAAAGTAGAGAATTTAAATAAAGGTGTCAGTTTTCACAGTAGCACTTTACCATACTACTGAAAGAATGGCTTTGAGAAAAGACTAATTAATTATTACAGCTGCCGGTGAAGAATGATTCTCTTAATTAAGAAGAGTGTCTAGTACTATCATATTATTAAATGAACTTCTATAGCCTTTGGCTTATTTTTTAGTTATTTTCATTTCTAAATTCAATGTGACTGATTGGAGATGAAGGAGGGGATGAGAAACCGGAAGTGAGTGACTGAGATTAGGTGAAACTCATTCAACCAACTCTTATAAAACTGTTTGTTTGAAGAAAAAACTTTCTATTTGTTCCTGAAATACGATATTTTTTTTTTCATCTGCAACTCTTCATTTCCACGCCTTCTCTGTGTTCTTGACATATTATTTCCTCCTCCTCATTCTCACAATGGTAAAAGTCAATCAAGAAAAATAATTCTTTCACAGTGAAAGTCCTAGTAGACTTCACTTACAAGAGAGTCTGTGAATGGAGGTCATTGAAAAACTTTAGTTTTAAAAATAACACACTTTTTTTTTATAAGTTAAAATAGTTTCCATGTTGAAAATATGTACAAAGGCTAAAGTTTTTTTTTTTTTTTGCTCAGTTTTTTTTTTAAAGAAATACATCAAGGGATTTCATGTCTGATGTAAGGAAGTTAGCTGGACGAACTCTGAGTGTCGATAGTAAATTGCCTCTGCCAAGAACTTATTTATTTTCACCCCTTGGACAAAGTTTCAACTCACTTTCACTACTACTTCCTTTTGGAGTCTATTTCGTCGAATTTGTGCTGAAAATTCTAAAAAATCTAACTCTAAAGTGTTTATCGAGGTCATTGAAGTGAAAAGTAGAGAAAAGGGAGATGGACGGATGGGAGTTTGTAGGGAAATTGGTTGACTGGACATAGCCCGTGGGAATTTCTCCATAAACTGTTATAACTATACGTCTTGTGGTATCGAATCTATTTCTTTATCCTTCCCGAAGATTCAATTCTCTGGCTTCAAAATCGTCTACCGGAAACCTACAGTTTTCTACTGAATGAAATTCAATTGAAGAAGAAGAAGAAAAAAAAAAAAAAAAGAGAGAGGACCTCTAACCAAGTTAGTCAGTGAGCCGATAATGATTAAAACTCTTTGATCCATCACCGGAAATGGATGTGCTTACTTTTCTTCATGCAGAAAATGAGATTTTCTATCGGTTTTCTCCGTGGTCATCAACGAGAGAAAGTGAACAATTTCCTTCACTTTTCAGTAAGACCGAGACTAAAATGAAAAAAAAAAAATAAATAAAAATAAAAACTCCAGAGGGGTTCAAATGAGTCTCATTTTTCTTCGTCCTTAAAACAAAAGTGGTTGTTGGATAAAGTATTTCAATTCATCTTGAAATATATTATACAATTGGACAGGGACTGTAACCGCAATTATAACAACAACAACAACAACAACAGCAGTCAGCATCAGTCCCTTCTACTCAATCTTCAAAAAACAATCAAAAACTAAGAAATAATGGATGAAATCTATCAAATTTCAAAACACAAAAGGGAATGACAAAGTCACTAAAAAAAAAACTTTCTCCTTTACCAAAAAAAAAACCGTGAACATTTCAACTTTCCGTTCTTTCTCTATTGCGTGGTGCGTTTACCTGTATAAAATTGAATGAATAGACAGGAACTAATTAAAAATTTAATTAACTAACAAGACCAATTTGTTCCTTTGTTCATTTCATCAACTTGACATTTGAAGGGTTTGAAGAGAGAAGAAAATACCTTAGGAACTAAAACGCAACAGAATACATAAATATTTTAGTAGATTTATTTTTTATATATATTTATTTTATCATGAGGACGGTATGGGTCAATTTTGTAAATTTCATGAATTAGAGATGAGGCTAGAATTTTGTTATACAAACATCCTTATGTTATTTTCACCTACTCAAATGAGAATCACTGAATGAGTACTGAGGTTTTTCTGTAGAAAACGAATGCAAATATTTCCATTGTGAAATGAAATTGTTGGGATTGTAAAAGGGAAAGTGAAGATTTTCTCCATTGCCTCAGAGATTTACGCCTACGTCTCGCTACATTAACTTCAATTCAGTACTTTCACTTTAGAATACATTCACTCATTCCCACTCACCACAATGACAAATAAACTTATAGAAATCCTATGGATTGAGTCATTTTGTTATTGAATCATTAGAAATTAATAAAATTCTTTGGATTTTCATCCTTTTTCTCACCCTTCAAACACCACCTGTCAATTGAGTTATAAAGAATTTAAGTATAAGAATATATAAAAAAAAATTTGGTTATATTTGAGTGTTTTCTACATTAACTACACGTACAGTACATACTAACATACATACATACATACATACNTCAAATTCTTTGGATTTTCATCCTTTTTCTCACCCTTCAAACACCACCTGTCAATTGAGTTATAAAGAATTTAAGTATAAGAATATATAAAAAAAAATTTTGGTTATATTTGAGTGTTTTCTACATTAACTACACGTACAGTACATACTAACATACATACATACATACATACATTATTAAAGGGTACCTGTCTAGACGTCACGCATAGATTGCATGTTATCGTTCCAAAATCTATTTATGTCGTGCTGAAAAGTAGTTTTCTCTCATTTTTTTGTATCCCTCTAGTTGTGCAACAAAGAATTGCAGAAGTAAAAAAAAAAAAAAGATAAATAAATGGATAAATATTGAACAAGGTAGGAAATTGGTTTGTTGGGTAGTTTGATAGAATCGATAGACTACTACTACTTATTTAGTTCTATTACCACTACATTTATTATGTCATCATAGATTCACTCTTTTCTTAACACATATTCCCAAATTTTTTACTATTAATTCTAACTACCACTACTGTCTGGTAGTTTATTTTATATCTAATTATGGTAGGATAGTGGTTACATAACATGGCTACATAAGTAGTAAGTAGTGGTGGTGGTAATTTCTCCTTGGAGAAAGTTTTAGTGAAAATTGAACTTAAGAGAATGGGATTGGGATTCTGGGGCAAAGGATAAATTCGAGAGGTCGATAAAGTTTGAATCAGGAAGAAAAGTCGAAGAGAAAGCATTCGATGTATCTATAGCTTTTATTCTTCCTTTTTTTTTCTTTTTTTTTTTGCAAAAAAAAAATTTTTTTTTTCATCTTATCCCGACTCAAGCCTTTCTCCTTTCTCTTCTGTTGAAAAAAGGAAAAGCCAAAAAGAGTTGAGAGAAAAAAAAAAGCAAAAGAATAGGAATGGCCTGACAGGACTCAAATTCCCGAAATCCAACGAAACGTATATAAAAGAAGGGAAATAAAGGCCGGGGAAGAGAATTAGAAGAAGAGAAAGCGAAAACAAGGACTACTACTGAGACTACTGTACTTTTGCGATAGACCTGCGCCTTTCTTTACAAACTCTTGACTTTCTCTTTTGAAAAGTTTAGATCGAGGGAGAGAGCAGCGCGCCTCATCGTTTATACACTCTTATTAATTCAAAACGAATCTGGACTTTCCGTTTTTACCGTTTTCAGCACAACTCTATATTCTGAAACTATATATAATAATATATATATATATTTTTTGTTCCTTTCTACTTGATCCCAAGAAATTCTCCAAAAAAATGTATTAACATCTTACAATAGAGAAAGTACCTTAAGGTTAGAAAGTCAAAGAGAAAGTAATTTTATAAGTTAGTCTTTCTTTCCTTCCTGTAAAATTAAACATCCCGGTTAGATTAACCATTAGTTCTTTTCCTTAGCATTGTAACTTCTGAATTGCTTCCAGTGAAGAGATGAAGATGATCAATCATCTCATTGTCAATCTTCTCGTCCACTACTTTCACCAAAGTGAAACGACCTAACATCTCAAAGATTGGGTCTAAAATTACTCCCAATTTTGTTACTACTATAAGAGTATGGTAGTAGTAGTAGGTTGTTAGCTAGTAAGGTTCCATATAATAATAAAACGTGGTGGTTGGTAGTGGTAGGTTCTGGTAGGAGCGGCGAAAGTACGGGTATTGTAAGAGACTTTGATAGTCTGAAGTTAGAAAAATAGGTTAGGAAGCCCGGGTAGTAAGGGAATACTCCAACCCTAAATTTGGATTCTGTAAGGAAGTGAAGCATTCGATTCTGTCTCATGCTACGAGTAGCACATAAAATTTTTTAGCTCCTACCACCGTGTCCAACTGACACGTAACTCTTAAACCCTCTCCATCTCATCTTTCAACCAGAGCTTTCCATTTTTCTTCAATTCAGACCTCTCGTGGTTAGAAAGTTGTAGAAATCTTAATCCAACTGGTAAAAAAAAAAAAAAAGTTTCTTATTCCTTTCCATAGGGAATCCTTGAGAGACATTCATTATTAGAGAATTTAGAAAAGAAGACGAAGGAGTTTGTGAGGTTGGAAGTCTTTGGAAAAAAGTTTGTGCGTGGTAAATTAAATTGGTGTTCCTTTGAGTTTAGTAAGTATTACTGGAAAATTACTCTTTGATTAGACTTAAGTGTTGAGAATTATTATAAATAGTAGACAACAGGTGCTTGAATTGAGTCTCCAACTCATCCCTTTCGTGAGGATGATGTAATGCAAAGGAGGGTACTTAAGAAAAAAGAAAGTGATTCCTATCACGCTCATCCGTGTCCTCAACAGGTACAACTTTACATAATTTTCAACTGATAAATATTACCAAAGACTCATCATCTCTTAACTACTCGAAAGTTTTTTTTTTTTTTTTCAAATTTCTCAAGACTCCTCGTCAACAATTACTAACTGACGTCGTAGGTGGAAAGTATTGAACAAATAAGAAGGAGCGACAGGGATTCCGTTATCGAATCCCAAAAGCATTACAATAACTTTTATTTTGGCAAAATACAAAAAAATAAAACTTTTCATTTTATATATTTTCTTCTCTCTCAAGAGTAGTAGTGAAAGTACATTTGGACATCCCAAAAGGACACTGTGAGTGGTTCAATATTTTGACAGTTTGTTGAAAAAAAAAGAAAGTTTCATCGCACGTTTCCATCGCTCCAAGAGGTACAGTCAAAAGAACTTTAAGGAAATTTATAGTTGACACAATATAATAGGAACATGTTTGTTGTGTAACAACTCANTATAGTTGACACAATATAATAGGAACATGTTTGTTGTGTAACAACTCAGGTCCTGTGTTTGACATTGAGCAAGTATCTATTGATCCAACAACAAAGAAAGTGAGCTACTGCGACCCGATGACGATGGTCACCATCTCAGGACTTTCTTTATAGAAACTGTGAGTCGGTATGACATACCGTCGTCTTTTCAAAATGAGGTCAGCCTTTAAGAATTGAAAAAAAGAAAGAAAAAAAAATATGAACGGAAAATGAAGGTTTCTAAATTTCTGAGCTGTCCGGCCTTCTCTTCGTTGACATCTGAGCCATTCCTTCTTTTTGTTCTGATATCATCGCTATCCTTATGGACACCAACAGGTAAGACAATGGGTGTCTTTTTGTCTTTTTCTTTACGACTCATTCAGTTGTGCTTGACATGACACCCAAAGGCAATCTCCAGAGGCTTCATCTTCAGAAGAATGGTGAAAACTAACTTTCTTTTTTTTTTGAAAAAAAAAATCCGTCAAAAATTTTGACAAGGGCTCTTTCAAATCTTTTTCTTAAGAGTTCACCAGACTCAAAAATTTAATAAGAGATGATAAAGCTACTAATAAGTATACGTCACATTATTACTAAGAAAGGCCTATCAAATTTAAGAAAAAGTAAATTTTCTCCAGGTGAAGACTATATTATTACTTATATGTCTTGATAAGAAGTAAAAGTTGAATGGAGTTAGTTGGTTATAAAGTTCCTTTTGTTTTCTCTTATGATATGAAATACAATAAACTTTTGGTTACAACGTCGTAAATGTAAAGATTAGTATCTTACATTTCTAACAATATTATTTACCTGTTGTTCTTTGATGAGTAATTTCAGTTCTTTTCATTTACATTTATCCCCCACTTTTTTGAATTTATAAATTAACAACCCCCCCCCCCCCTGTCATCAAATAATATCAATGTGTCATTCAAATAAAAATTGATGTGTAAAATATTCTTCATCTAATCGTTACAATCTTCATAGCTAGCTCCTTGACATCTTTTTTTTTTCATTTCTTCAAAAAATATATCATTATATTCTCCGACATATCGACCAAAAAAAAAATTAATGGTTTTGATACCTTGGGAGATCTTCACACGATTTTGCACAAACATCTTCGGTCTGTAAGGTACTACTCGAAGGCATTGGCACTAGAGAAAGTGATAGAAAATAGGACTCAACGGAGCCGCAAAAAAAAAAAAAAAAAAATTTCTTAATATTAGGTCGTAACGAAGCGGAAAAAAATACAATTTTTTTCTCTCTCTCCTTCTTCTTCTTGTTGGAGAAAGCAAAAAACTTTGTGGTGTATAACATAGTTGGAGGGTGGAAAGAGATTACTATTTCTACACACGCATAGTGGTAGATACATTGGGTTGTTGGTTTAATAGGCTCGACAGGATCGGAAGGATATTTCCTATCTGTTCTTATAGTAACACACAGGTTGATAAGAATTGATTAGTTTCTTATCAGACAAAATATACTGGAGGTTCGGAGCGGAAGTAGGGAACTTTTTACAGCTTATCAGACAAAAAAAAAACGAAAAGAGTCGGAGAAAGTCAGGGAAATCTTGTGGAGAAAGTGAGGAAGTTGATCCGAATTCCCATGCGAGGAAGAAAAGCTTCTTAAAACAACTTTCACATGACAAAATGATTTGCATTGCCTACCGAACAAAAAAAGAAGAAGAAAAAAAAAAAAAAACTTCGTCTCAGTTTTCACTTAGACGGAATATGTCACTCACTCACTCTCTCCATTGATTGGGGTAAATAACATTTCCTCCTCAAGTAAACACAAACCCGGTGGAGTTTATTTCCGTTCTATGAAGAAAGTACAACCGACGGAAATATATGTCGGAGTCTTTGGAGAAGATGAGTAATAAAAATGTCCAACACTTGTTAGAGTTCTCACCATCAACTTTTTGTTAGATACTCTATACAACTTGGTAGACGGAAGGAGTAAGGACTGTAGTTTACTTTTTCCTCCACCCCCCACCCCCACTCCCCATCAATTCAAAATGGAGTAACAGAGGGGCCATGCCGTTGAACTTTCTCAACTCTTCTTATAAGTGCAAGTGTTTTCAGAAATTGGCACTTTTTTTTTTCTCTAGCTTCTCTTTCTTCTTCTTCATGTCATGACCCTCCTGTGTGGAAAAATTGCACCTGCTTAACTATTATTACAAGGAAAAAGAAACCAATACGCTCGAACCTCGGAATTTTATATCTTATACTTTAATCTGAAAAAGTAAAGTCTCTGGAGAAAGTTTTTTTTTTACACAAAACCATATCATTTCACTAGGATAATATTCATTATAGTATGGAATACGCATGCGGATAAGATATTATGCTAAGGAAAGGAATAATTTTGGATTGGGCTTTAAGCCCAATCCAAACTTTCCTTTCCTCACTCAATCTCTGAGGAATATATAGAGTTATGTGTGCACGATTAGAAAATTTCAATTTTCTAGTTTACGTTTCCAATCTTCACAACTTCATTCATATTTCTACTAAATATTTATAAGAATAGTACATATCTGTTATTCCTCTGAGACGGATTGGAAAAAAAAAAAAAAAAAAAAGTTTGGATCTAGCTTTAATGAGAAATTGTAGAAACAGAATTCTCTCTGGGATGAGATTAGGGTCGTTGTTATAGGATGGATGTAATCAGGCGAGGATGTAGGTTTATTATTACTATATTATAGTTCTTATTAAATTAAATAGAATCGTAGATCCTAGTTTCTGGGTAATGTTCTATATTTTTTGAAGTAGTAGCATGACAATGGAATATTATAAAAGAGATTATGTGTATTATTATGTAAGAATAGAGAAAGAGAGAGAGAGAGAGGAAAGAAAGATAACGGGATTAAGGGAGAAGAGAAAGTAAAAAGCATGTGACTTTCTCTGGTGCTGAGGTAAGAGAGAATATAGAAAAAATGAAAAAAAAAAATTTTTTTTCCAAGGGTCCAGAGCTGCATTAAACCTTCATCCTCTGATGATGTGATTGTGGGATTGAGATTCAAGATTCTATTCCATCTGGCTTTACACACGTGGTAGGAATATCTAAAAAGAATAGAATTCCAAGAGTCCAAGTCTCAAAAATATACTAAGCTCCGGTAGTAGTGAATAATACATAGTAAAGTATACGCTATCCAGGAAACGAGAAAAAGTATTACAGGTTTTTTTTTTTTTTACTTTCTCTCAACTTTCTCCGACGACCGTTTTTTCTGGGAAATGAGAGTCAGTAGCTTTGGACTTAAATATCATCGTTTTAAATTTCCTGGGATTTACCTTCAAGAGAAAGTATAATAATTATAGAATGAGAATAATGAAACTATACGAGAGTCCTTTAACATTAACTCTCTCATTAATTATGTACAGAATCAAAAGTTTTTAGACCAAAGTTGGCATTTTAACGACTAACTTCAGTCAGTCTAAAAGTACTAAACATATTAACTCTTTTTTTATTTATTTTTTTTCCAACTCTAACTAATAATATTTAGTTCTCCTTATGAAAAGGAACCTTCTAGTGGTACTTCAAAGAGTCTTTGAAATGAACAGATACCTTTGATATAAAAGAATTAGATGAACTTAAATGAATTCTTGTCGCCGGCAGAGACAAAGCTTTCGTTCGTTACATATGTATACACTTACATTAGTAGGGAGAAAGTATCAAAAAAATGAGAAATCATTTGCAATTATAAGAGAGATCAGAAACTGTTCAAAGAAACCGATTTTTCATTTTTTTTTTCTCTACGAATTACAAATCTGTCACTGCCAACAGCCAACAGCATCTGTCTAAATGGCAATTGAGAATTCCAAAAACACTTAAGGGATCAATGACTTGGCGCTGGACTCGACAGAAAAAACCCTGCTGTTGAAATTTTATTTTTAGGTTCAACTTTACAAAAGTTACAAACTAGGGCTTCCTGTGTTCATGTCAAAATTTGAATACCATGAAAGTATAATTTCCCAAGGAGAAAAAAAAAAAAAAAAAATTGAATGAAATTGAATGACAAATATATAATTCTATTAGAGTTAATGTTGACCTTAGGGATGATATCCCGCAAGGGTTTTGTAAACTTTTACAATGGGATTGTTATGTATAAAGAACCTTTCTCTGTTGCCATAAGTCGAATTATGTGGGTCCAGGGAGCGTAAAGTATTTTTGACTCAAGAGAAAAGCATCCCACTCACCAAGAAGTCTACAAATTTAAACAATAGGACCCTTTGTTTCAAGAAGTTCTACTTTCACAATGAATCATTTTCTGTAAATAGCGGCTGTTGTGAGTTTAACTTTCTGGGATTTTTTTTTCTTCTTGTTATTGTTCAGTTTTATACTTCTTAGGGTTAGCCTCGAGCCTATAGAGGGTTAAATTTTAAGTAGAAACCATAGGTATAGGGTATAAATATAGTCTGGAAAGATTTGTTGTCAACAAATGGTTTTCGTCTTTATGGTTACGAATTAGAACTCCAATATGGGGAAATTCATGAGTAAAGTAAGTTCTAAACTTTTTGTTGGTTGGAAGGTTATATGCTCTACCAGTACACAAGTTTTCTTTGAAACTTTTTTTTCTTTTTTTCTTTCTTCTAATCATTAAGAAAACAGGGATTTTTTGTAAATTGGAAAGTCGACAAAAGTCGGATTGAAGTGTCATCGGGGTGAATGTGAAGGATTCTGGATTTCTTTTCATTCTTTTCGTAGTCCTCATCACTCAACTTGCTTTCACTACTTGATTTCTTTTGAAATTTTAAAAATTTTGAATACATAACTTCTTATAGTTATACATATGTATATATAATAATAAAAAATGAGTTGAAAATAGAAATTAATGAACGGAGAAAGTCGCCTNATAGTTATACATATGTATATATAATAATAAAAAATGAGTTGAAAATAGAAATTAATGAACGGAGAAAGTCGCCTGTCTACAACTAACATAAGAAGAAGAAGAAGAAAAAGAAAAATTTTTTTTTTCTTTTGTATTTACTTTTTTTTTTTTGTAAATTTCAGTTAACTTGTTAGCAAAACTTGCAAACCAAGCAAAACTTGTTAGCTTCTGTTGTAATAGTACATTGTAATTTTTTCTTGAGTCTCAGAATCAGTTAGCTTCAACTTATTTTCAAAGTGTTTAAATAATTCTACCATGATTCATGTGAGGTATGTCAAGAAATCTTGTTTGAATTCCCTATTTATAAATTAGTGAATAGGAAGATACCCCACAAGTGAGTTATTTAGANATAGTTATACATATGTATATATAATAATAAAAAATGAGTTGAAAATAGAAATTAATGAACGGAGAAAGTCGCCTCTCTACAACTAACATAAGAAGAAGAAGAAGAAAAAGAAAAATTTATTTTTTTCTTTTGTATTTACTTTTTTTTTTTTTGTAAATTTCAGTTAACTTGTTAGCAAAACTTGAGCTTCTGTTGTAATAGTACATTGTAATTTTTTCTTGAGTCTCAGAATCAGTTAGCTTCAACTATTTTCAAAGTGTTTAAATAATTCTACCATGATTCATGTCAGGTAATGCAAGAAATCTTGTTTGAATTCCCTATTTATAAATTAGTGAATAGGAAGATACCCCACAAGTGAGTTATTTAGAAGAGAGAATAAGTTAAAATTTTGAAAAGAGAAAGTAGCTCGTCGTCATAAAAATGAAGGCTAAGTTATGTGTTTGGGTTGAGGTTGGTCTTATTTCCTTGACAGGAAGCTATTAGTCTCTAGAGCCACATCTTTCCTAAAGAATACGAGTGGTTAATTCCTAAAAGTCTCTATCTCCTCTTAGGCCAACGTCCCTACAAGGCATACTTCCCGATCCTTAACGTTGAGTAAACGGTCTACTTCTCAACGCTACCGTCTTCCCTGTCAGTTTCCTAATGGTGACTTTTAGATTTCAAAACTACTCCATAGAGTATTCAGAGCAAGTCAAGTGAAAATACATGATGAGAGGCTCTGTCTCGACTCTTCACTTTTTTTTTTATTACCAACACACTTTCTCTTTCTAGGTGAAAATCTAACTACTACAATTTGTATTCATAAGACTTCTTGTTAGACCTCATTATGCTCTGAATCCTTGTAAATCCATTATTCTCTCTTGAGCATACTCTAGGCATTGGTTTATCATTTCTCTAAAGACAAAGAGTACAAAGTACTCTTATGAAAATCTGTCTCATCTATTTAATGGATCGATACAGGCACGTGAAAATATGAGAAGAAACTTTCTTCCAAAGAGAAAGTATAAGTTAAAAAAGAAGAAGTAGACCCTTCTTCCCTTGAGACGATCGTTCGAACATCATCTCATTTCCAATGTAACCTTATTCATATATAAAGACAAAATGCTAAGGGATTGAATAACAAAATCCTCTTCCCAAAGCATTTTTCAAATCAGTACCTAGGAAATGAAGGTTTGATCAAAAAAAAAAAAAAAAAAAAAAAAAAAAAAGAGCTTGTGGTTATCACTGATATAAAAAAAATCTGATGTATTATTTCCTAGGACTTATTATTGGAAGTATGAGAATGATTGGATTGGATTGGATTGGATTATTATACATACTACGTAAGAAGATATATCCTGTTGGATTTGTGGTGAACTTTCTCTTTTTTTTTCATAAATGATTTTCTCCAATTCTCTTTGATATTTCATCTTATAGTTACCTCCGAGGCAAAGTGAGAGGAAACCACACAGACAGAGAGAGTATAGTGAAAAGAAGATATAGATTTTAATTTATAAATTGTAATAATAATAATAATAATAATAATAATAATAATAAAATTACATATGATCATGATGGTGTCTTTTATATAAAAGGAACTTTCACTAAGGATCATACTAAAACTATTCCTTTATGCCAAAAAATTTTTTGGAAGCGGAAGAAATGTCAAACATTTCATAGGTAGAGAGAGGACTTGCTTTCACTACGTTACAGTAAAAGTAAAAGTTGTAGCCAATCCCAAAAATTTAACTGTTTTGTTCTTTACTACCAATAAAGATGACATAGGAAACGTTTGGGCTCATTTATATTTCTATATATTAGGCATGATACTAAGTTTAAAAATGAAGAGAAGTGAATGGGGCTTTTTCCAGTAATCGACTACTATTAGATTTGAGACATTTGAGCCTTGGCTTTAGGAGACAATCGATACTTAAGCTCCTATTTTTTAAAGGTCTAACATAGTAGACTATTCTATTCACATGTCCATATGAAGCCAAAAGGACGAAAATCCATTTTGAGATTTGGGCTCGTTCCATCACCATCAACGGAATATTTGAAATCAGGGACATTAGACAGGCCTAACGAACGAACAAGGAATTTTCAGTAGAACCCATTGTTGTCTCTCTATCCTTCTCATAAGAACGTTTGGCTCAAGGGTTTTTCTACAATCTGATGAGAACTTTCTCTTTATGAACCTCTTTTGTTTCAGTTCTAACGCATTATGACACTCCTATTGCCTCCACTCATGAGAAACTTTACCTATTAGCAAGAAAGTAATGCTAATCAATTCTGACCTTAGAATAGGAACTGAGACATTTTGTTAAATACTCATAAGTTGAGTCAACTCTTTCTAATTAATAAGTTCTTAGGAAGAACGTCTATCTCTAAATATAAAGACACTAATTACCTACCGTTTCCCACTAGAAACTTACCATTCAATCACTCTTTCTAATATATTACTTTGAGAAGAACCAAGTTTTTGAAAAGTTTTAACTTTAACTTAAAGAGCTCAAGGAGAGAAGAATTTGGAGCCCTTATACTTTAAGTCTAAAGTCTTTAGTTGTGAAAGTGAAAATAAAGTTAAAAAGAAAATTTTGAAATAAATGCTCACAACACATTAATTTTGTGAAAACCCATTTCCCTCACTTCATTAATTTGCCTTTCGCCATTAGGTTTAATTAACACAGGTTATAACTCTCACTCTGATAACTATCAACAACAGATAATAGTTTGGTTTTACAAAATGAATGTTAGGAAAACCGAAAGACTAATAAAGTATCCAAGGAAATTAAATTATTACCTAGCGAATACTAAAACTATGTACTGTTCTGAGAGACGTAAGTTGTTGGTAAAAGGATGATTTGAGTCGACGAATAGGATCTTAGGAAGTGGGTTTTATTTTCTTAAAATTTCTAGGAATCAGTCGGACGTAAGAATTTCTGAAGAAGTATCCACGGAAAAGGAACAAAAGAGAAAATGTTAGTGAAAGTAGAAAGTTTGGAAGTTGCCAATAATATTCTAAAAATTGCAAAAGAGCTAGCTTCTCATTTTGACAGAAATGATGTGGGTTGGAGCGGAAATTTTGATGAAAGTGAGCCCACACAAAAAGGAAGTGCTGTCTTATTTTGATGTTACATTATTTGGCTTCCATAATTTTTTTTTTGTCTGCAAATCAACTCTTCCATCACTGCACCGTTAGATCTTAAAAGGTTTCTAAATTTTTACGAAATGTTTTTTTTTTATTATTAGACTTAAGGTTTGCGGATTTGATGAGAAGAGTGATTAAAGTAGTATGTAATACCTTTATTCTTAATCATCCAACGTCTTACCCTAACAACAGATTGTTTTGTAGAATATTTTAATACAATAATTATTATTAAATTGTTTCTGGGTAGATGAGTTTCTAACAAGAAACAAAAGAAGCCAAAAAAAAATTGAATGGTTGCTTAGTTATACATAGTTTTATAAGGACATAATAAGATCAGAGGTTTTTATTAATTTTCTTTTCTGTTAAAAAAAAGTAGTACAAAATTTTTTTTGTTTTTATCAGAAAAATATCTACTTTTGTTTCCGGGACACAGATAGTTATAAACTGACAGACTTTTCCTTTCCACGTAAAAGGAAGTTCAGAAATAAAAAATTTTCTAGAAATTAAGTCAAGGAGAAAAAGATTGCCGAAAAAAGAAAAACGAAAAAAAAATATATATACAGTGGTCAAAATATCATTAGCCGAGGGGATGTTTTTTGGGATAATTGCTGAAGTATTAAATTTGNAATTTTCTAGAAATTAAGTCAAGGAGAAAAAGATTGCCGAAAAAAGAAAAACGAAAAAAATATATATATATACAGTGGTCAAAATATCATTAGCCGAGGGGATGTTTTTTGGGATAATTGCTGAAGTATTAAATTTGTCAAGGTGAAATTAACGTCGGAGGTGCATAATAAGGTGTGAAATAACATATCAAAATCTCAGGCACCTGAGGCAATCCGTATCCAAAATATACAAGAGAAAGTAGAAATGAAAGCGGAGAAAGCGCAAAATATTAATAGCCGAGTTGCTTTAATTCACGTATAACGTTGGATTTAAACAACGCATCAGANGAAGGTGCATAATAAGGTGTGAAATAACATATCAAAATCTCAGGCACCTGAGGCAATCCGTATCCAAAATATACAAGAGAAAGTAGAAATGAAAGCGAAGAAAGCGCAAAATATTAATAGCCGAGTTGCTTTAATTCACGTATAACGTTGGATTTAAACAACGCATCAGACCAGTTTTTTTACTTAATAATTAATACATCATCCTTTAGCCGAAATGACTTAGAAAATTTGATTTTGTAGCGATAAAGACAATGATTGAAGCAAAAACTCTTGGATTCCTTCTCAGTTCGCTTTCTCCGCCGTTCTAAGCTCTTCCAGTGAATTATATTGTTTTCTATTCGAATACAGCTGTCTAGCCATGACTCCCTAAATGTTCTCCACTGAGTTCAGGTCCGGAAAACAAGGTGACCAAATCATAAGTGGGATATTAATGTGTTGGAGAAAGTTCTTGGTACAGTTGAAAGTGTAAAACCTTGCGCCGTCCTGCAAATCGATGCAATTATCTTGCCCTAAAGCATCAAAATAAAGCAACAGAGGTTTCCCCAGGTATCACTGATACTTATTTGAGGCCTGTCGCGGTGTTGCGACACGGAGCGGTGCTTGTCCGTGAAAGCTAAATACACCCAAATCATGAACAATCCGCCGCCGGGATGCGGGATGGAAAAAATATGTTTTAACTTTCCTAAATCGTGCCAGTATGCTGAAAATTTATTGGGGCAATCCAAATTCCACATTTCTTCATCGCTCCAGATCATATTTTTTCATTTATCTACATGGGATATGCTTTCTCTTTCCCAGTCCAGGTTTTCCGTTTGTGTAGGGCGTTCAGGGGTGGTTTTTTAAGCCTTTTTCTGCACTTTGTGAATTGAAAACGTTTCATATTGTCTGCGGAGTGGTCTTGAGATCCAAGTAGTACTTGATTTTGGCAGCTGTTATCGAATTATTGCTAGCTTCTCTCAGAATTCGATGTTTCGCTGAATTTATGAGCTAAAGATTTGGTTCGTACTTTCTGTTCTTCACGGTATTTACCATATGATTAAGGTAATTTTGTACCGATTGCTTAGATTTAACAATAATTTAATGGATTTTGACATTTGAAATTTGATTCTGGGCCATATTACTTATTTGATCCTTTTGGAATTTGGAGTGCTTTCCCCCGACTGATTCTGGTTAAATTTTTAACCAATTAATACACTTACGACGCCAATAAAGATGTATTTACATAGTTATATACTAATTTAGTAGTTAACTTACCAGTTTGGTAAAATTTATCGACGTAGTGATTAGTAATTTCAAATTTTCACCACTTCGGCTATTAATATTTTGCGCTTTCACTCGCCAATTTTTTATGTTCGAGCAAAAATCTCAAAATCTACTCAGCCAAAAAAATTGAAATTTTGATATGTTATTTCTCATAACATTTGCCAAAACTCGTGTTAATTTCACATTGATAGATTGTATACTACAACAATTATCCCAAAAAACATCCCCTCGGCTAATGATATTTTGACCACTGTATATATATATATGGAGTATTAGTTATGTAAGAGTAAAGTGAAAGGAAAAGCGTTGCGATAAAAACATAGAATAATATAAACGAAAGTCTTCTGGAAGAAAAAGATAAAGTTAAAACGGATCTTAGGCATTTAGACTCATTTTTTGCCTCTTTCAGTCCTTTTCTAGAATGAAATGGTAGGAAATAAAAAATATAAAATGTTTTATAGAAAACTGAAAATCTTAACTTTCTCTTCGTCACAATTCTGTTTATAAGGAGTCCCTGTCTTTCTCAAATATCCAAAGTAGTGAGATTTATTGTAATCCTAGAAAATGTATTTGAGAAAAGACTCCATAAAATGACACTTTGAAGAGAGTAACATTTGGGAAAATGATCTAGCTCCACTATACCTTCTTTATATTTCCAACCATCTAACTTACTTATTTATTGTTAAAGAGAAAGTAGAGAAAGTGAGACAACTACGACATAAACTCTCATCCATAACCCAATCTTACTAACTAAAAAAAATTCTAAAGTTATATACAAAAACTAACTCTATCCTACGACGTAAAACTATACCATTTCTTCAATTGTAACAAAAACCTTCCCCGTTGTCAAGAAGTTTCGAGACATCCAGCAGTGTATTTTACTTTTTCTGATCCAACTAACACACAACTCAACACAGTAGAAGTCATACCATTTCTCGAAAGACCTTATGTNCCCAATCTTACTAACTAAAAAAAATTCTAAAGTTATATACAAAAACTAACTCTATCCTACGACGTAAAACTATATCATTTCTTCAATTGTAACAAAAACCTTCCCCGTTGTCAAGAAGTTTCGAGACATCCAGCAGTGTATCTTACTTTTTCTGATCCAACTAACACACAACTCAACACAGTAGAAGTCATACCATTTCTCGAAAGACCTTATGTTTTCCATACTACTATGGATGTAACTCCTATAAAAAGTCAAGCCGGTATGTAAACTCCAAAGAGAAAAATATTTTAGAACCCCCAGACTTTACATAGCCAAATAATACTACAGACTAGTACTACAGAGTTAGGTCCAAAGGACAAAATCAGCAGGAATAATTTGAACATGAAAAAAAAAAAAAAAAAGAAGAGAAAAACAGAATGAGTTCTTTTAGAGTTCTCCATAAAAACTCAATTTTGCATGATTAGGTGTGAGTGTGCGGGTGGACGGAAGAGTCAAAAGGAACCATTAAGTTTGAATTCATGGCTGGAGTAAGGGAGGGGTTCCAGGGTTAATTGGAAGAGAATAGGTCTGAGAATAGAGATTATTATTACCATTCCCTGGTTTGTATTTCCTTAATTTCCCAACTCGTACCAATCCTCAACCGCCTTTCCTTTTTGTTTTCTAGATTTCTATTTTTATTCTTTCCTTTCTCTATGTAGTCAGATTTGGAATGGAAATAATTTAATTTGTTTTTCTTCATCCCAGTGCAAATTACAGTGTGCCAAAGCCATAAGTTTTAAATAAGCAGCCGCAGGAGAAGTCTAAGGCTTTTAAGTCTCCGAGTAGGAGCTACACTCTACGTTTTCATTTCAAAATGTTAGATTCACTTGGGAAAAGAAAGGAGAGGGAGAAAGTGAATCTGGCACGTCAAGAACTTTCTCTTGAGTTCATCAGGATAAAAAAAAAAAGAGAATGCCTTCACACTTTTGTTCAGATAAATTGGTATGCAAACTGTTCTTGATTTTAAACTTTCTCAAATGATATGATAATGTTCTTTGGAAGAAAAACGACGTTCGAACTAACTCATCTTCAATTTCCATTCCCAAAGAAAAGACTTTGGAAAGAGAGAAAAAAAAGTAGAAATTTTGAATAGAAGAAGAAAAAAAAACTATACAAGAGATTTACATAGTTGAAAAATGAATTTTTTGAATTCTCTGATGATCCGAGTCTTTTCTTCTAGTTATGGTGGTGACATGAGTCAAACACTTTCTCCAAGGTAAAGACGAAGAAATCCTTTCTTTTTTTCTTTCCAAGTTAACACACAACTTTCTATTTTTCTTTCATCNTTCTTTCCAAGTTAACACACAACTTTCTATTTTTCTTTCATCTAACTCTTGAAATGTTACTTTAGTCGACCTTTTTACACATCCTGTGGACCTTTTTAAAATGTTTAAAAAAGGATTTTCTTCAAAAGTTAAAAAAAAAGTTGTCAAAGGTCAAATTGAAATGGAACTTTTTTTTCTGTTTTTTTTTCTTCTTCTACTTCAAGAAAAATAAATTTTTTTTTTTTTTTTTTTAAACTTAAGCTTAAGAGAGANTTTCTTCTAGTTATGGTGGTGACATGAGTCAAACACTTTCTCCAAGGTAAAGACGAAGAAATCCTTTCTTTTTTTCTTTCCAAGTTAACACACAACTTTCTATTTTTCTTTCATCTAACTCTTGAAATGTTACTTTAGTCGACCTTTTTACACATCCTGTGGACCTTTTTAAAATGTTTAAAAAAGGATTTTCTTCAAAAGTTAAAAAAAAAGTTGTCAAAGGTCAAATTGAAATGGAACTTTTTTTTCTGNTTTTCTTCTAGTTATGGTGGTGACATGAGTCAAACACTTTCTCCAAGGTAAAGACGAAGAAATCCTTTCTTTTTTCCTTTCCAAGTTAACACACAACTTTCTATTTTTCTTTCATCTAACTCTTGAAATGTTACTTTAGTCGACCTATTTACACATCCAGTGGACCTTTTTAAAATGTTTAAAAAAGGATTTTCTCCAAAAGTTAAAAAAAAAGTTGTCAAAGGTCAAATTGAAATGGAACTTTTTTTTCTGTTTTTTTTTTCTTCTTCTACTTCAAGAAAAATAAATTTTTTTTTTTTTTTTTTTAAACTTAAGCTTAAGAGAGANTTTCTTCTAGTTATGGTGGTGACATGAGTCAAACACTTTCTCCAAGGTAAAGACGAAGAAATCCTTTCTTTTTTTCTTTCCAAGTTAACACACAACTTTCTATTTTTCTTTCATCTAACTCTTGAAATGTTACTTTAGTCGACCTTTTTACACATCCTGTGGACCTTTTTAAAATGTTTAAAAAAGGATTTTCTTCAAAAGTTAAAAAAAAAGTTGTCAAAGGTCAAATTGAAATGGAACTTTTTTTTCTGTTTTTTTTTCTTCTTCTACTTCAAGAAAAATAAATTTTTTTTTTTTTTTTTTTAAACTTAAGCTTAAGAGAGACTTCAAGTTCAATCACCGCCAGAGTGGAAGGACGTGGGAGGAACATATTTACAACCAGTCTGATTTCTAATTCTTGGGTAATTTATAGACTGTACTTATGTTGTAAGTCGGTAGGATTCTGTATATGGATTCCCATTACGTGAGTATGCATCAAGCTTAAGCATATGGAAACTATGTTGGAGTAGTCTGATTCCTTAAAGTTGATAATAAATCATCATGTCGCCTTCATCCATTTATACAAGCAAAAATGTTTCAAATTTTTTTTTATTTTCCCAGGTCTTCGGTCTATGTAATCTTTCTATTCTCTACTCCCTGCAGAGTTATTTATGGGATATGAAAACTTTCCAAATACATAACACCGTGAGAACTGACATAGGCTTGATGATGATGGGAGTGATGACAAGAGTTTGTCTAATGTAACCGTCTCAAAACTCTGTAAAGTGATAGGTAAAGAAGAAAGAAAAAAAAACAAAAAACATTGACAGAGAATGTCATTGGATAAAACTTTGACGCTTCTTCACACAGAAGGAAAGNGAAAAAAAAACAAAAAACATTGACAGAGAATGTCATTGGATAAAACTTTGACGCTTCTTCACACAGAAGGAAAGAGAAAGTAAACAATCAAGATCTCCATTTATGATCCCATGTTTTCTGTCTCTAAAACTTTCTTTGATCATGTAACCGGATTGAAAAATGAAAAAAAAACGGAAATGATACACTGGAAGAAAAAGTGTGAGACACTTTCTCCTATGCTTTGTCCCAATTCAATTTCCTTTGCATTGCATTCCAATCAATCACTCTCTTTTCAAACTAGAGAGAAAGGAGAAAACTTTTCTATTTTTTTTTACTAACATTATGTACCGCTCCAAGTTTTTCAACATTTCACAGTTCATTTAGATTTGAATGTATATACATACATGCTACAAGAATATGCTTAGCCTTAATGCATTTTACACAACTTTTTTCTATACTTTACTTACAGCTTTCGTATTCTACTCAACAGCTATACTAACTTCCTAAGATTTTTCATTACTTACATATTTTTTTTGGAGATANTCTACTCAACAGCTATACTAACTTCCTAAGATTTTTCATTACTTACATATTTTTTTTGGAGATAAGTTTGGAAACAGTTTGTATTAAGACTGACGTGAGTTAAAATTAATCCTTGCCTGTTTTTTTTTCTTTCTTTTACAAAGAAATGAAGAATGTGAGCTCTTGAGAAAGGAAATGAGCTGTAGAAAGTCTGACATTTACACTCAAGTGTTAATTTAAAAGTAGCAGGGCCCTTGGACTCACTTTTGAGTCTCGTCCGCTTCAAAAATTTACTCAAGTCTATAATAAAAGTTTTTTTTTTCTCCATGTAATTAAAGAAGATGTCGTCGTGGAAGTTGTTCAAGTAGACTTCACAAGTAGGCACATTTCCACTTGTTCTAATTAACTAAAAGGTTACTGAGATTATAGTGTGGAAATAATACATAATTTTAGTTGTTATTTTCTAAATTTTAATACTATGAAATTTTAATAGTTTATATTTTATTTATGTGTTATAATATACAAAAGTAAACAAACTTTTTGAATCCCATTTTTCGCAAACTTTCTCCCCAAATGAAGAAAGCATTTCCCAATATTTCCATACTCAAATGGAGAATCAACAATAATTCAAAAATTTAATGTACATACATTTATGTAAAGTCAGCATACTAAATTTTATTTTTATTTTTCTATACTCATTGTCAGCTTACTTCTCTTGAGAATAAATGTGTAGTAGTAGTAGTGTAATGAGCCAAGTTTTGAAATAACGTAAAGTAAATTATAAAATCAACTATACACTTGGTGATTGGATTTATATAATAATAAAAAAAAAACGGTAACTTTCACCAAGAAGAAAAAAGTTTAGTAGTCTTGTATTATGTAGACTAAAATTACACATTTTATAACTAACTCTTTATCGAATTAAAGTTGAAGAGCGTAATCCCAAAAGTAGGAATTAACGGCTCAATCAGCAACTTCTACAACTTTCACTTTCAGTTCTCAAATAATTAAAGTAAACTTTCACCCCCCTTTGGAACTTTACTACTCTGACTGTTGGGAAAAGAGCAATTTACACCTAATTATAAACGTTGAGTTGGACCTTATACAATAGAGAAAATCCTTTTATCATTTCACTATTCTTCCTTTTTAATGAATTCATTACACTCTCTTAGCATGAAACTTCATTAGACTTGATTATTACAATTTCAATAATAAAATTACCTTCCTTCAACTTTTACATTAGTAGACATAAGTCATTATGCCCTGCTTTCACTTCCGGATTTCTAACTCCAAACTTTCTCCAAGTTAAAGGGTTGAAATATATTAAAAAAAAAAAAAAAACTCAGGAGTGAGTGGAAAAAGACTCATTGCTCAACTCTTTAATTAAAACAAGACGAAGTGCGTGATTCAATGATTAGGAATTGATTATTTATTGCTCAAATGTGTATTTGTAAACTTGTGTGTAGTTCTTTAGACTGTGATATTAATTTTCCTAGAACTTGTAAGTTAAAGTCTATTGTAATTTGTTGTGGCACTGAAAGACTTAAGTTGAGATATGTAGACACACAGTGAGAGAGTAATTTATTTTGTAAACTAATTTGAGCAGGAAGAGCCTCTGAGATCTAGAGAGAAAGTAAGGGAATGGTTTGATAGCTTTCTCTATGGTAAAAGGAAATTAATGTAAACTAATTTTGTTAATAAATTCTTGTGTTTTTAGATTTTCCATCCTCTATTTATACTTCCCGCTTTCTCAACATAACCTTTTTTGAAATTGAAACTTAAATAAACGGGGAACTTTAAAAATTACTTTTCTCCCTCCCTTTAAAGTTCAAAGGAGAAAGTTTTAAGGGGGGGGGGGGGTGTTTTAATAAGTTATTATTAAGCTAAGAGTTCTTTCTCTTTTAGTATTAAACGACTTTTAATTCCTCTACTTCCAATTGAGTTTTCATTTAAGGATTTTAAATCTTTTTGGAAAAACTAAAAACCTAATACTCTCTTTAGCTTTCACTTCCATCACTTTTCTCTTCCTATTTAATGTAATAATAAAAACTGAGACGAAGTAACGACGGAAGGAATAAATTAAACTTTTCTCATAAATACTTAATAAAATGTTCTCCTTTGATACTAGCTCTTGGTAGATTTTCTAAACTTAACTTCAAAGTTTCATACTCAAAATCAAGGGAAATGAAAATTCCCAAAAAAAAAAAAACTAAAAAGGGAAATCGGTATACCTGACTCTAATCTAATTTCTTACAAATTAGTCTCTTTTACTTTTCTTTAATAAACTTAAAACCTTTGATAACTAACTAACCTTTGATAGTATCAAGCTTTGCCTTAATTTAAAAATTTTCTTAAATTTATATATATATATATTATATATGTATTATACATTACTATAATTTTTGACTGTTGAGTAAAAGTTGAGTCATATGTTTCATAAATCTCAAAACCTCTTCAAAATAAAGTCTCAAAGGATAAAATTCAAATCAACAGAATTGTATAGAAAGTTTTTTTTTTTTTATAGTTTATGACTCATAGTAACTTAAATATAAGCACCATCACAAGTTTTCTCTTATTTTCAAGTAGGCCTGGAGGTGTTAACAGATTTTGGTATGTTTTCTTAAAAAAAAAAAAATAAGCCGATACAACATTCTACTAGGGAAACTAGCTTGCTCTTTTTTTTTGTCTGAAAATTTATTCAGGATTTGCTACTAACATTGAAAAAACTCTTTCCCTTCAAAATATGGATTTAAGCTACTACCTCTCTCTCTCTCTCTCTCTCTCTCTCTCTATTTATGATTTCCGGTATGAAGAGAATTCTAAATTTGATCCTATGTTATGTTAAAGTTTACGGTTAATCCATTATCCTTTTTCCCCTTGTGCACCATCCATAGACTTTGATTTTTTTGAATGATAAAACTACAAAATTCAAATATATAAAACTTAAGGGATCAAAGAATTTTTGGTTTAGACGAACGGAAAGTTCAAAGTGAAAGTTGCTCAACTCATAAAAACGAATGAAGTTGATCAAAGGAAAATGTTATTTGGAAAAAAAAAATTTTTTTTTTAACTAATTGAGCTTTTGCTTTGTTAGTAGCTGCCAGACGGTTTTAGATANGGGATCAAAGAATTTTTGGTTTAGACGAACGGAAAGTTCAAAGTGAAAGTTGCTCAACTCATAAAAACGAATGAAGTTGATCAAAGGAAAATGTTATTTGGAAAAAAAAATTTTTTTTTTAACTAATTGAGCTTTTGCTTTGTTAGTAGCTGCCAGACGGTTTTAGATAAAATACATAAACTCAAGACTTTGTCTACTGTTAAATTCAAGGGATCAAACTGACTGACAGCCAAGTCAGCACATGTCTACCACCCATACTTCAATCTGTCATGTCAAAATGGTAAAAGTAAAAAGGAAATTGGAGAAAGTCTTTCTGAAATTTCTATTGGAGCTTATGATTTATTATTATCTTCATACTGTACTAACTTACAACTTATTTTTATAAACTTATCATTTAAGAAACTTTTTTTTTATATTCATACAATTTATTAACATTTTTTATTATTACTCATAAATGTAAGAAAGTGTAAGACAAATAATACNGGAGCTTATGATTTATTATTATCTTCATACTGTACTAACTTACAACTTATTTTTATAAACTTATCATTTAAGAAACTTTTTTTTTTATATTCATACAATTTATTAACATGTTTTATTATTACTCATAAATGTAAGAAAGTGTAAGACAAATAATACCTTCTGGAGGTAGATAAAAAATTGGTTCTAAATGCAAAACTAAAGTTTTTGATTGCAAAAAGTCTGTAAAAAGCAGTTCCACATTGTAAGTGAAAGTGCTTTCTAGAATTAAAAAGGGCGTTGTGCCAATAAGGAAAGGAAATTTGAGGTAATAACTACTAAATTGCGTGAAGACAGGGGAAACGCTTTTCAAGAAAAGAATTAAACAGTTTTTACTTGGCAGCGGATGATTGAGAGCTTGATTCTCAAGTTTGATAAGCAGTATTAACGGAAAGCAAACAAGCATTAGGAAATAACTCTTCAAAAACATTGTTACTAAAATAGAAAATCAAAAAAAAAAAATTCTTTTTGTTTTTCTCTGTAATCAGACTTTCTCCAAATGAGTACCAGAAGGTCAGTGGTTAAACCAAAACCAAACCAAACTAAAACGAAAGTTCCTATACAGAAAGTTCCACCATGTTTTTGGTTTTGATGTATATATTTGAAGACTTTCATTAACTTTAATTTCTGAGCAAGATCCATTAAGATCAATTAAATATTTTATCTAAATTAAATTTCATTTAGAAATGGATTAAGAATGATTTTATAATGTAATTAATATTTCTGTCGTATGAGACTAATCGTAGTGAAAGCTATGCATTTTGTATTTGACAATGATTGGAGTGATATTTGACTCTGAGGGTTTTAAAATGAAGAATTTATTAGAAAAAAAAAGTTGATTGACTTTTCAATTAAAGTTTATTTCGTTGCATGTCGTTGTGAAAAAAAAAATTCTGTAGGTTCTAAAAGTTTTGAGAGTTGAGAGTTTGGAGAAAGCTAAAAGGCTTAGTGAGGTTAAGGCTAGAGTCTAGCCACATGGGCTCAGTTTTGACTCTTTTGGATGCTTATTGGAGAAAGTAATTAAATAGAAAAGTGTTTAGAGATGATGTGATTGAAAAGTGAGTGAATGAATGAAAGTAGGATGGTTGGAAATAGTCCGAAATTCATTCCTACTTTCAGCATAGAAGGGGTTGTAGAGAAAGTAGTGATGGTTGAGTGAAAGGAGAGAGTAGAGAGAGAAATGATCATCATCTTGGTTGAGTTGGTTCACTGGTTCGGTTCACTTAAATGTATAAGAATATCTTTTATTCGGTCTTGAATGCTTAATGGAACGGAACGTTTTTCTTTTTCTTTCTCACTACCAACCTTATGTAGTGACTATCTTACTCTTACTTAAAATCCCCTTCTTCAGAACCTAAATATAAATATCTCAATGCGTCTTTCGAACATATGCCAAAGTAGTAGTCATCAGGTCCCAGTCAATGGTTAAAACTCTAGACAGAAGGTGAGCCACTTTATCTTCAGTCACTGGGTTCCTTCAAATTAACTTTAATAGACTCTTGTCTCAAACTCTTCCCACATGTTTCCAACCAAGATTAATAATATCCTATGACATTCACGTCTTCGCCTTACTCTAACTATTTATTATCTAACTCTTAAATTATTATCCAGTAGATGTTTTATCGACAGAGACAGGAGTTGATTGAGGTTGTAGATAGAAATTAGTGTTAACGTACGTGTGAAGCAAGTGTCTCAAGAGCGTCTCTATCCTTATAAGTTACTTACAAGCAAGTCTATTCGTCTATCTCAGTTAATGTAATAATAACCTTTTGTGAAGCTTTTTGTAGAGAGAAATAATATCTAAGGAAAGACTTCGACTTGCATGGTTGAGCTCAACTAAGAAATATTTTAACCTATATAATATACTTATATATACTTATAATTATATAACTTATATACATTAGTCTATAACAGAGTCTGTTTGAAAGAAGAGTATAAATGTAGCTTTACTAAAATACTTTCTCCAGATTCTCTTATACTTTCTTCGATTCCTTCTCCTGTCTCTTTCAAATCTCCAGAGAAGGCTTCCAAGTTGGACGAGCTCTCTGCTTTCTCTCTAAAGCTTTTCATTCTTTTAATTCCGTCTTGAAAAACCAATTAAGAGAGCTACTAAATGTCAGTTTCTCAGTCAGCGGAGGGAGAGAAAGGAACAAAAAACTAGAAAACTTGAGCCAAAACTTTATATATTACGATAGAAAAAAGAAATGTCACTGAGTGGCCTTTTCCTACTTATATAATAAACTACTAGATAACAACTCAAACTCAAACCAAAAAAAAATATGTATAGGACTTTGTCAGTAAAGAAATTTTTATAGACAGTTCATATCTTGGNAAAAAACTAGAAAACTTGAGCCAAAACTTTATATATTACGATAGAAAAAAGAAATGTCACTGAGTGGCCTTTTCCTACTTATATAATAAACTACTAGATAACAACTCAAACTCAAACCAAAAAAAAATATGTATAGGACTTTGTCAGTAAAGAAATTTTTATAGAAAGTTCATATCTTGGTTTTTTTTTTTTTTTCTATATCAAAATAATATGTCTAAAGAAATATAAAAATTATAAACTTTTGAGTAGAAATTAAAGATTTAGTAATGATTAATGAAGTTTGATCCAAGAGTTTATAAGGAGAGTATAGATATGATAAGATTTTATTTAACGGAAAAAAGGCAGAACCAAACTCACTGACTTGAGAACAGTTTTGAATGACTAAGAAAAAAAAAGATTAATGATCTGCCACGGTTGAGGACAGAACTTTTCTTATAGCTCCTTGCTTTGTGGGGGTTTTTTTTTCTCTTCTGTATTTCAAATATAGTTGGAAGAAAATCCAAAACTATTCTATAAGGTTATACTTTGAGTTAGAAAGTAGTGGTAGTTTTTAAGGAGTCTCTGAGGGAAGTGAAATATATATATTTTTAGGGTGAAAGTGAAAAAGAGTTTTGGTATATTTTTGCCGAAAGGAAGTTGGTGTGGTGAGGGGAGATAGACAAGAAGGGGAATGAGACTGACAACCAACTTCTCACGTCCTCTGGTAATTTCGTCCTTTTCTACTTAGGATTAAAGGCAGGGAATTATTTTTCTCACTTATGCTCTAAGGGCTAGTAAGTCCAGAATGAGTCCTTGTTTCCACCACTTTCTCTCAAATGAAAGAGAGAGTCACCTAATAATCATTCTCACCACAGTTGGTCCTCTCCTTATGAGATTTTATTGACATTTTACATCTCACACACCCTCATTTCTCACCCATTATTATTTTTATACTTTCTCTCTCTCCTCCACAACCGTTAATCTTATCTCAGGCTCCAAAATTAAAACTTTCTCTACAGTGTGTTCAGATAAATATGAAAAAAAAATTTGGTTCTAGAGTTTTTAAAATTTTCACAAATTAGACTCCTCTGTGACAATTTTTGACCTAAGATATGGTTAACTAAACTTACAATAATCATAATCAATTATCCTTAGTAACTTGAGCAGTGTTCAAAATATGTGAAATTATATCTAACATAGTTACAACTAATTTTTGTTTTTTTTTTGAAAAAATCAATTCCCAAAAATTTCACCTTTTTATTTGAACACTCTGTATTAGTTTAAATGTGTTAGTGTGTTCTGTCGTAAAAGAAAGACTGGCACCAAGAGAAAAAAAGCTTCTGATGATGAATCAGACTCTACTTCAAATAATATGTAATATAGCTTAATAGAAAAAGAAATAGAGCAGATCAAAACTTAAGAAAAAGTCTACTAGCTAAAAATTAAGCCAATAATAGTAATTTAACTTCAAGAAAAAATTAATTCAATAAGTTTCCTGCGGTTTCCACCAATTTAATTTCAAACTAAGAGAAAAAAAATTATTATTTTTAATACGAACCAATTAACTACACTCTACGAAACTCATCCACTGTTTCAAAGTTTTTAGCAACATTTCGCCTTTGTCTTATTACATGTATGTTATATTAAAGTTTGAAAGAACCAAAAAAAATTTGAACTCCTTGATTTTCATTCTATTAGCTTTAGTTGGACTAACAAAGTTGAAATAGTTTTTATAACTGTTCGGCTGTGACCATAGTTATTATGGTTTCGATTCAAACTTTTCTTTTTTTTTTTTTTTCGTTTCTACTTTCACTTTTTCAAGACTCAAAAACTTTATCTGATTTTAACTTTTACTGAAATAGCCTCTTGTTTCATTGTTTCTTGTTTCTCTTACTACTTTTCTACTGTTAAAGACTGAATTTTTTCTTCCATGTCCATCCTCAATGGTAAAAATTTGGAACAGTCCACTGCGCACTACAGTGCGTTCGAATAAGAAAGCGAATTTCCCGCGTGATGAAATCAAAAAAAA